>VZTL01071370.1:33411-49043 GCA_013400535.1 Scopus umbretta | reverse complement strand
GCTCTTTCCCAAGGGGAACAATCACCAATTTTCATTTCAAATAGCTTCACCCTCCCCTCCCCCTTCTCATAGAATACACATCAAAATAATGCAACTTCTACCATTTACAACACTAGTACGCACACTGTACTGTCAGCTGGTTTCATACCTAATGAAGTCCAACATACATACAACAAAAAACCCCTACAATTCTTCCTACTATGAATAGCCAAAGAAAGAGCTACTAACAATTATAATTGGGAGCACAGTTAAACTCACTTAAGAACGGTTAACACTAGCTACCTATACCTGCTAACTAAATTTCAAAAGTTCTAAAGGTTTGGTTAATTTTTAAAGATTAGATGCTTATCTTTCTCTCTCCCTTTCAATTCTTTATTGTCCACCAGCACATCTAAGATTTCTGGTACTAAGCTCATCCTTTACTGATCATACAGCAAGTCAGAAACAGTATAACATTGAAACTCACAAAGGTTAAGCATAGTGGTATAGGAACAATTAGGAGAGAAGGCATACAAAAAGGATCAGTCTTCACAGAAATGTGGGAAGAAAACAAATATTTTTTAAATTGGGAAAAAAATCTACAGTATTTTATGAAAACAGCTGGAAAGAGAACAAAAGAGCACACAAGAAACCTGAAGGATACTGCCTGATAACTGAGGGGCTGACAAGTGACTCAAAGGCAAAATACAAAGCAATTCAACACTTAAGAAGGAAAAAATATAATAGCTCTTTTCCATATACCTTTCATGCAATTGCACCTTGAAATTGTATTAAATTGTCAATGTCTTTCATTTAAATACATTTGAGAGATTTCTATTTATGATAGTAAGTTATCTGGCAATTTTAATTCCAAAGGTAGAGTACTGTAGCATTCTTGGTTCTGATCACGAAGCAGAGGTCATTGAGATAACCTGGAAAATTTGGAAGACCTTGAAAAAAAGAATCAGACTTTGAAAGGGAAATGAAGTCTGCCTATACAGTGGGAGAGAGACTATCAGGCCCTTAACTGATGGTTATCCAATCCTGTTGCTGAAAACCATTCATGGGAAAAGGTCCCATCTTCTCAGAACTGTCCAATGAACTTCAAAGTAAAACGTTCATGAAAACAAAAGATATTTATGTTCCCACTTGCTGCAAGTTAAGATCTGTTTGGGGAGGGGCTTTCATGAAATGGGTGCACTATTTAACCTATTAAACTTACAGCCATTCTCGTGGCTTCACATGCCAAACAAGTTTACTCATATACCTAAAAGAATCAGAACTGAACTTGCTTATTTTTATGAATTCTACCCATTTCCCTCTCATTTTAACTTTTGAGTGACATTTCAAGGACAGAACTGAACTATTTTTTCAAGCAGTCTTACGTGCTCTGGGGCTTCTTTAGGCCAGGTGCCATATGGTATAGCAGATTATCCCCTATAATAGAGCATTAACAAGTGGTTTCTACACTTGGATCTGCCATTGATTTTTGACAGATCATGTCACCTTTGTGAGTTTAGCTTTCTCTTACGGTCGTCAATTTTGGGGAGGGACTATCTTCACTCAGCTGTTTCCACAGACATGCCAGGGTGGGATCCCCAGTGTCCGCTAAGATGTAGCTCTTCCCCAATGGCTGGAGGCTGCTTTGTGCTAATACCAATAAACGTTGATTCTTTGTATTTCAGCTGTTGCATTCATCTGTTACTTTTTCATCTTAGATTATAAAATCTCAGGAAAGGAGGCTAATTTAGATCTGTATCTGTATGCCTTATAAAGTAATGGCATGCTGGTCCTTAATTACAGATCCTTATAGCATATATAGCTGTGATAGCATATATAATAAAGCACAGTAAAAAATACTGTAGCAATCAATGTTAAGTTAGGAGATTTCAAAATATCAGCTAAACCAAGA
Organism: Scopus umbretta; assembly: GCA_013400535.1. Classification (NCBI taxonomy): domain Eukaryota; kingdom Metazoa; phylum Chordata; class Aves; order Pelecaniformes; family Scopidae; genus Scopus; species Scopus umbretta. The sequence continues at coordinate 47,152 of VZTL01071370.1, read as the reverse complement.
GAGACTGTTTATCTAGACATGAGTTCCAGATATTTGCAATGGTGGTCAAGAAAATAACAAAGAAAAACAGTAAATTACAGAGAGATTTTTTTAAAAAAATGTTGATCAAATACAAAGGAAATGTCTGAAGTTTCATTAACTATACCTGCTCACCCTTTTAGTCACTGGATAAATGGCAGCTGCTAACACCTACCAGCTGCTACGAGAAGACATTAACGAGTTGATAATAAAATCACTTCAAAATTCTACAACCACAAATCTGTGCCAACATTTTTGAAACAAAACTTTGTTATAAACAATTTTTTAAACTAGTGTTTCCCAAGATTATTACTATTATTATTACTATTATTATTATTACTATTACACTTCTTTAGATAAGAGTTCATCTAACCATTACCTCTACAATATATGGTTTCTACTTGCTATCTATATAACCATATAACTGTTATGTATTAGAATTTATAAAGATTGTATTTTCTGCCTGCAAGTAGCATTCATTTCTGTAAGAGCTAAATATACAACTACCAGATTTAACTTTAATAATCAGAGGATTGATCTCCCCTCTCTCAGTTTTCTCTAGGAATTACAGATAATATATTCTTATTGATGGGGTAAAATACTAAATAATTTGGTTAAATATGTTAATGACTAATCATGCTATTTCATTACTCCTTGCTCAGTCCATCGTTTTATATACACCTATCTGAAAATATTACTCCAATATCCGATTTTTCTAGTGTCGGGATAAAGCATTACCATGTGACTCTCACTCTTGTTATGCTTACTGCTCTTAAATGAGAAAGAAATCACTCAATGCCTTGGTTCAGCATTCCAGACAGTAAAGGTCAGAGACAAGATCATCCTTTATTAACACAAGATTGACTCTTCTCAGTTCTGACTGTATAATAACAATAGGTTGAATAATAAGTAATTCTATGAGCCATAACATATATTCATAATAACCTCGAGAACATTTAAATGGAATTCTCATTCAGTTCAAAGAGGACATAATTGCACTGACCACACACATTCTGGAAAATTAAAAGACCTGTCTCTAAGGAATACTTCCAAGTCTTTTCCTATACCTAGCATAACCCTCAGTATTTTCTAGTGAGAAAAAGTCCTCAGGGAAAACACATGCAGAAAGTGCCTGTATATGTACATACATACGCACATGCCTGTATCTTTCACTTGCAATCTACACATAGACATAACTTTTAATAAATTATAATTAAAGAATTTTAATGGTGTAACATAAAACTTTTGATTACTTTAAAATAAAACACAATTAATTTGCCTTTGTACAAAAAGAATGATGTTCTCCCTGTAAGGAGCTATGCCACATTTGACCATTATCCAGCATGCAGCCCTGAATCTAATTTATAACTTAGTTTTCCTCAAGGTTTGCCTTAAACATTGATCATTATAACAGCGATGCATGTCAAACAAGCTAACTTTGGGTCAGAAAGCCACTGTCTCCTCACTGAAGTGATAGATAGACCAAAGATGAAGATTTCAGTAACTTTTGAGTAACTGAATTGAAGCTATTTTGGGTCCAACTGGTCAGAATACTCTGAATATTAATAGTGCTAACCAAACTCCCCTTTCATCACAACTGTGTGCTTAGCTCTTTCACAGATCAGAGGTTTGTGCCAGGCACGCAGCCAACAGCGAACAAAGTTAGGAACCACCTGAGAGGTGGCTGGGCATCTGTACAGCACTGTCGAGCACGGCTACACAGTGCAATACAAGCTGCCTGCCAGCCAGGCACAGGCGGGAGCTTTCCGTGCTCTTCCACAATAATGCACAGCACCCACTACACAAACAAGGGGCACAAACAAGGATGAGAATTCAGTCTCCTACTTCATTCCCTACTACCAACACAAACTGTGTCAATAAATGGAAGGAAGATTCTGAAGAGTCTACATCTGACTCCACTCCTTAACCAAACCTACTCCTGCATCCCGTGATGAGATCCAGCTTGTGCTCTGGATGAGGCCACGGATTAGCAGAAACAAGCTGATATAAAACTATTGAAGCAACCGCATCCTCACAGAGGGAGCAAACTGAAGCAGCAAAAGTAGCTTTAACTCTGGCATTTCCTATCTGCAGCCTTCACAATGCTAATGTAATTGTTTCTCCCGTCACCTTCTAGAGTTGCTTTCCTTCTGAAAGGAAGGGGAAATACTGGAGTCTCATTATCTGGCACCACAGGGAGTACCTGAATCCCTTTTGTAGAGCCACTAGGCAAACCTCTGCCTTTTTCAGCTATCGAAGTTAGGCAGCCTTTCAGCTCTCAGCCCCAGATTCCTTCCTAGCCAGTGTTACCTTTGTCTAACTCACTTAAATCCCAGTTTTCCTGCCACTGCCCTCCAAACCAAACTCCCCCTTCCCCTGTCAGAGGCAATTTGTCACAGTCTATTGCTCCCCTCAGTCTTCAAGCCAGGCAGCCTTTTCCTCTTCAAAGACTGGTCAACAGTGGGTCTGGAAAGAATAGCAAACACCGTCACCTTATTTTCAGCTTGCTCTAGCATTCATTGCAGTAGCAACTACATGAATAGTCCCACTCATTCCCTATACTGCCCTTGGCACTCAGAAGCATTCAAGTACTCAATTCTAATTTTCTGTTCACGTGCAATGGAAAGGGATCTTCAGATACCCTGCTTTTGCCAAATCTCTATTGAGCATCTGCAAACAGATTTTTCAGAGGCATACAATTTTTGTAATGGAGGTCAAAGTCACATTCGTAACAAAGCTGTGTTAAAGTTTACGACTGTATTCCATCCACTGAGTCCTAACCTTGCTAAACTACAGATGACCAGAATCTTTAATGTGAACAAAATTATTTCATTGTAGAATCATGGCCTCTAGCTTTTGACAAGAAACTTGAAACAGTATCTTAAAACAGGAAATGATGAATGACTTCGTTAAAAATAGGTACTATCAGTCCACGCCAGCTAGTTCACATTGTTTATTAATGCAGTTCTAAATAAAATGCTTGAATATTTTGAAGCTTTAAGACAAGGTTTGCTTCATTAGTATCATGACATGTTGCCTGTTTTGCTTTCTAAACCACCTAGTGAAATTTTGCCAAGAGTATGTTCCCCAGGAGTGCTGACACCAATAGGAATCCTTAATTGCCTGAGTGGGTTTAGTACCAGTCCCAAATGAAATGTTACTTTGAGATTACCAGTTCAGTTTAAATGTACCTGCAGCAGCCGCAGTTCTAACATCGCCACAAGTGCTATTCAGGGCTCATTGTTCTGCACTGTAAGCGTCACTCAACTAATTCATGGAGTGCTAGCACATGAGATGGTATCTGTTTCATAAAAATGTGTGGATCAGTTATATGCCTTGCTGTAATACCAGCTCTTCAACCTCATGAAGTGAAGTGTGAATAACAAAAAGAGGATAGATAACATAATGGAGCATCACAGAATATTTTCCTTCATGAACTACCCCTCGGTTTACTTAATATAATTATTAAAATTATGTCCTCAGCTTATCCTGGTGTATGTAATATTTTAATGCTATTTTTACAGGATTATGATTTTTTTTTAAATTGGCAACAGTAAGTGCCATTCCCTTAGCAGATGTTCTCAGTTCCCACACACTTAATTATAGTTTTATAAGTACAGTCACCTACCATACAGTGCACTTCAGTGTGTCATTTTAAAAGCCACTGTTATGTACTCATTAAATTCCTCTACTATGTAGACCACAACTGGTTTCAACTGTACGCCAACCCACACTCACGCGACAAGGAGAGAGTCTTCAACTTTAACATATGTATTTCACGTGAAAGTGTACAAGCCCCCATGATGGCACACTGATTTTGTTTAGGAATGTTCAGAAAAAGAAAATATCATTAAGGTAAAAGACATTCCGTGATTTTTATTAATACACTGGTTGTTAAGTGGCATAACAAGTTACAGTAATTTTTCCTCTAAAGAACTATTTCAAATAGCTTGAAAAATGGAAAGTTAACTGTGAACAAATCTCACTATCAACAAACTAGAGAGACTGAGGCAGATGGGTAAGACTGTTACCTTTCTGTTGCTTTCACCCCCAACTGTATGAAAATCAGTTCAGTGATGGGAACAGTGTTTGCTTCAATACTGTCATAGCAGCGTGTCACCTCCTCCTTTCAGCTTAGCCATATGAAAAACCATGAGATTTTTGTCAAGAAGTAGTGTTGGGGTGCTCTGGCAGTTGTTGGCTTACACAGCAGCTTTCTGGGGTGCTTCTCAGCACTTGTAAATTACCAGGGCTCTCAAGCTGAAGCAGCAGCCCAGCGATCCTCACACTGGAGTACAGCATCTTTACAGTTACCGCTTCCAGATTTTTCTGCAGACAGAAGAGTAATGCCAACAAGGTCTGCAGAGATAATTGGTAAATTTTCAATTGTCTTGCAAATGGTGGTCCAATATAGGAGACCGGTAAATTTTTAAACATCTTTTTTAAATCATGGAGCTGTAAGCATGAAAATATGGTAACAACCTCATCAATAAGTGCTACTTCTGCTTTTTTATGATTTTTATATTTAATAGTCTGGCTTATAGCAACATTATTTAGAACTTCGTTATTTCACAATCATTCAATTCCAAAAATACATTTTTGAACTTTATTTGCATTTAAAAATGCCTAAATATTCACATGAAATAGTAAGACAGACCTGTATAGCAGATGGATAGAGAAGTAAACTTCTCCTTTTTTAGAAGACCAGACCAATCACTCATCATTTAAAGTACCAAAAGGATATTAAATCAGATCTAAGGAATTTAGAGTGACTTAAGTTATTGATATTTCACCTGAACTTTCTGAAGGAAAGGGAAGAGGGTTTAAAACCACACTGCACTTATTTAAAAAAAAAAAAAGCGTCTTTTTCCTCCAGTAAAGAAATTACGTTAACTAATCTTGAAGTTTCCTGAAGTAATGAAATGGCTATCTGTGAAAAGCTGTCAAATTAATGAAGTTAATGAACTGAAAACACAATTGCTTTTTCATTCCTTAGAGCAGTTGCTAGTGCTGCTTACTAAACACAGGATACAAGAATCCAGAAGCAAATAAAAAGGGATTTTTTTTACTGTAAAAAGCTATTTTAATATCTCCATAAAGCCACCACCTTACACTTGGTCCCAGGTGATGTAAATACATCATTGGAAGATCAGTAACATTTAAGGTAGTAAGATGTTCCCCCATTTAAGTAAAATGGAATCAGAGCACTACCAATCAAAAAACAAGAACATTCTGAAAGTCCATGCATAAGCAAAGCACCGTATGTAGGAATCAATTTGCTTTTGAAAGGAAAATTTTGAACAAGACAGATTGATGATTGATTGATTTCTTTTTCAAATAATTAAAAATGAACTGATCTACCTCTTGAGAAACTAACAGCCTTCGAGAAAAAGTGATCTGTATTATTGCTGATGCATCTAGTAGTTTCCTCCTATTCTACACTCTTGCTGATATTCTCTATTTCCCTTACTTTAAGTGCTATAATCCTTTTCATACTCAGTTTTTACCAATGTCTCTAACCCCACTTTGTCTCACTTGCCTGACACCTTATCTTCATTTCTGAAGACTGGTCTTAGATAATTTTTGTCCTCTCTACTTGCTCTAAGTACCATCAATGGCATGAGTTCAGGAGCTCCTAAATTAAGTCCTTTAATCTCAAACCTATGGCTGTGAACATGTGTCTACTTTCTGGTATTTTGGCCATAATTTCATCCCATTCTGCCCTACCCCTTGGAAGCCTCCCTCTCTTACTCAAAATCTCTTTCTTAAGCATCACCTGTTTCTAAAGAATGGATGCTTCTTGTTTGTAAGATTATTGCTAATGAACAGTATATGTCTATCTCTTGATGAGGTCAAAATTATCATCCAAAACAAATGTTTTGTAGAAAAATGCTGTTTCATAGAAAAATTATTGTAAAAAAGAGTAGCAATTCTGGAAAATGTGCATAAGTTGCAAAATTGTTGAGAGGTCTTGTTTTGACATATTTTTTTTTTCCCCCTCAAAATGACTTGTTGGATTTTAGGCTAGTCTAAGTTTTTATTTAGAAATAAGTTAGTTTACAGTAAATTGTATCAGAAGAGCAATGCTTAGTTTGTGTTTGAAAAAGTTATCTTAATCTGGTCTTTCCATTCACAGAAATTTGACACTGCCATGCAGGTTTTGAGTTCTTAGGAAGTCAGGAAGGCTTCCTGAAATTTCAGAACTACTCCTGTAACGCAAGGTAATGATTTCTCATGGAACTCTACTCAGTTCTGTAGCTCTGCCCTATGACTCACCTCAATTTAAATACTGACACAACAACAGTACCTTGCCTTCAAGCATGTTTTAATGTGTAGCATTAGTTACCTTGAAGCAACCACAAGGCAAACACCAGATTTAAGTGAAGGTAAGTTTTGTGTGTTTCTCCTACTCACTTCTGCTCTGTACCTCTTACTTACAGTAATTTCTACCTCCTTGAAACCAGCTGCTTCAAATTGTATTTTATGTCCATACTTCATTTTTAAAGATGTTGTACACTGCTTCCACCTGTGGTATGTTGTGTTGAATTTGGCATTTTTTCATATAGCATAGTAATCTAATTTAACTCAGTTGCTTGGGGAAGGGATGTCTGCTTTCTATGCATTTTCTAACTAATTTGTAAGTGTCTGTCACGCTTTTTCAGCGTAATCATTCAACTATTTCTTACTAAAAGGACATGTGTGCTCACTTTACAAAATAATGCAAAACTGGCTGTCTCAACACAACCACTGCAATGAAAGACAGTACAACAGATAAAGCATTCTTGCTAGAAATTTTTATATCACTTGGTAAGCCATGTTAATACCACAAAACAGTAAGTATTTTGACAGTCAACACTGTCACTCTGAACTACAGAGGAAAAAAATAAGGGAATACATGCATTCTTAGTTTGCTTTGACAACTGCCATCAAATTTGATCCATTAGATTGTGAAAGCAAACAACATCGTTCCATAAAATTCTTACTCTGATGTGAAGCCTCAGTGTTTTAAAACATCTATTTCATTTTATTAGAGACATTAGAATATGCATCAGATAAAGAGAATACTACTTCCATCTTTTTCAGTTGTTTAAAAAACTCATTGTGGTTATAAAGTAGTATAGCGTACAACCCAATATATATTGTCAAACCTGTGTTATAGACAAACATTTTGTGTCCTAAATTGGACCACAAAGCCATAAAAATATGAAAAGTGCGTAAAACCCAAGCAGAGGATAATGATTTGTTCCAAATTTACATAAACTATAAGTAAGCACACATTTGAAAATGAAACCACCACCAGCTATTAAAACTGACTGTCCAGATGCAAAACCTGCTATAAGCAGCTCCTAAGCTACTGGCAATTGGAAGTTTAGGGGAAATACTGGTGAAAGGATCACTTCAACCCTGTCTTACACATACGTAAAACAGTCGCTCCTAAACAAAGTCACTGTATATGATTGGATGGAATTGATCCAAAGCACCAGCGTTCCTGTTTTGTATACATTGATGCTTGTTTGGAGTTAAGTCCTACACCTTCCTCGCAATGAAAAGCATAGAAAAGTTTGCATTTCCATTTCACCCTTCAGCATTCTGGGATGGAAGCAAGCTGTTGCACTGCAGCGATAGCAGATGATGAATTTGTTCTTATGCTTTTATTGGGGGTAGGGGAAGGGGTGACTGTGGACGTCATATTAAGTTCTCAAGTCTTTTGCCAATGGTCTCCTCCTTTGTCTTCATTTTAAACTTATCTTGATCCTAGATGAAACACAGCTGCAGGACAGATCCCCTTAATAGACTAAAGAATTGATCCACATAGCTTCAGCAAAAGGATCATGCATATCGAATACACATATTGCCCTTGAAAAGATGCAGAGGCGAATCTGAGAAACTTAGCATTCTCCCCTTTGTAATAAGTAAATGAAGGCAAGAGTCAAGACTACCTAGAACCTATGATAATGCAAAGCAGGCATTCTCCAGAATGACTGCTTCATAAAATGCTTTTTAGTGATCAGGTCGGTGAACTTACTGTACAGGCTGAGCTTTCAAAGTGAAGCAGTCAGTCAATCAATTAAAAAACAAAAAGGGCACAAAATCAAGTTAGCGACTGGATGATTTGCTTCAGTTTAGTAGATTTTAGAAGTACTGATACCAGATGAAGCTATGACCTAGTTAACGAGCAAGAAAGACACAAATATGAACCTCAGTCATATCCTCCATCACAATTAAGTGGCTGTAGAAGGCAGCTTACATGCCCCCTTTCTAGTGAATATCGGGCAAACCTGTCAAATACCTGCACTTGGACAAAAGCTGCCTGTGCATGCATAAAAACTCTTCATTTCCATAAGCATATAGAACTAAATGCTGTATGTTAGATTCCTCCAAGGAGAAACCTTGCACTTCTTGTAAGCATGCAGCACCAAGTCCTCTACTTACAGGAAACTGTGCTTAAACTTGATGGCCTCAAAAGTATTGAAGAGTAGTGTATCAGCCTCATTTAAATGGTACCAAATCAATGCTTAAATGAATTGATAGTAAAAAGTCATTCATCAGGGTTAATAAATACCTATTTGGATAATATTAGCAATAAGAGAGAGTCCTACCCCAAACTAAAAAGGACCATTTTCTTTAACACTCCTGTAAATTTCTCTGTCTGTCCTCTAGTCACAGCTCTTTATCTTCTAATCTTCAAAATAGTGAAGAATGCAAATACTTCCTGCTATTGCCTCAGCTGTCATAAACCAGTGCAGTTCAGCTGAGGTCAATGGTGCCCCTTTATTCTAGTTTACGATCCAATGCCTTAGTCATCACACATTTATTAAAAAATGTTTCAAACAAAAAAAGCCCTGGGTAATTATATTACATGCTACAGAATTTCTTTCATCACTTACGACACTGAACATAATACAGGCTTTCTCATTTTTTAATTTAAGCTTTAAGAGACTAAGAAAATACAAAACACTTCTACGCATTAAGAAGTCACCTATGAGTACCCAACTGAACTACATGGCTACATTTAATGATCTTGGGTAAATCACAAGTTGTAGTGGCCTGTCAACATTAACGGAGAACAATACATATTGTCATATCACAATATAGCAAATGCAAGGTGACAGAACAACTATTACTATACAAAAGTTTTACCTTTCTGTGCATAGAAAGCAGACAGAGGATGTACGTGTGGTATTTTGAATGCTGCTGTATGAGGACTTGCTTGTAGAAGCACCAGGAAATGGACACAAGCTGTTCACTGGCTCTAAAATAATTTTTGGGTTTTGTCATTTCAGATACTTTACAATTTTGGTTTCTGATAAATACACTTATAACAAGGGACCAGAGTTTGTCTTAAATTCTCATATACAGAGCATGCTCAGTGAATAAATACGTGCTCTAGACTAAGTTTTATGCAAAAGTCTCCAAAAAATCACCTTATACGAAATTCATGTGACCTGTGTCAAAAATGCTGCAACTATCAACCACTATCAGAAAGCAATTGTCACCTTTTCCCCCATGCGTCAATTAAGTTTTTAGTGTAGTTTACAAGAGTAAAACACATTGTGCATGGATTTTATAATCATTGATATGTAAATTTCTTATGTTGGCTTAATCTTTTCCCATTACAGAACTACAATTTCCATACCACCAAGTATATCTAATGGCTTCCCAACTTTATAACATGAACACAGAGGCAAACATTTTTGTTTGTGCTATCTCAAACCCCACCGCTCCTTTTTCCCCACTAAATATATAATTCCACAACTAAGGATTTATATTCTGAAAGAGCAAATGCAGTTTTAAACTGAATGCAGTGAGTACAGTTGTAACAGTAGGTACTTGAAACAGATGAACAAGGCTCCTGCATTGCTGTGCTCTGTCAGCTTCTGTGCTCGGGAAACCTAACCATAGCAGCTTATTTTAAGAACTTCACCTGCACTTTTATATATATAAATTCACTCTTTTTAAGAGCTAAACACTATCAGCATATCTATAAATCTGAACCAGGTCTTGAGGACTTTACTGGCAAAGCCATTATTTTACTGAAGTAACCAAGATTGACCTTGTCCCCTGTTACATAAGCATCACCACATATGCAAGTAAAAAGCACTTTTTTTTCCAAGCTTTGTTCCAAGGCATGGGAGGATGAAGAGCCTCCCCCTCCCCCGACCTCAGTCTCTTATCTGTGAGAATTTTTGTATTATATATGAGCTGATAAGCTATTTAAGAAAGTTGCTGTGTCAAAAAACCTCACACCACCTATCAGGCTAGAGGACTCAGAAAATTTAGATTTAGAGAGTCACAGAAAAGCAGTCTTACCTTTGCCAAAACAATACTTTAGAAATTTTTCTTATAAAAAGTTACGCACCACAGGACTTTAGAGTTTGTAATTCATCCCCGCAGTGGTGAGAAGGTTATCAAACTATTCGCGTCTTTCTCCAAGAAGGCTAGGCTAGGTGAATATAAACCTAAATTATAGTGAACTGCCACACTCCAATGCCTCTTAGCTAACTATGTTTAGCAACTATTTCATTTCACAGTTTTGCATGTGTGACTCATGCACAAAGAAGATGGGCATTAACACCGATAAGTCGCACTGTTTTCAGCCACTACTGTTTGGCTACTGTAGAACTTTTTGCAAAACACTGTCCCACACAGAGCAGACTTCCTTGAAGTACGACAGCAGGAAACAAATCTGGGTGTAGCTGGACAGGCACTCATTGTTTTGAGCTTCCACTGGATGCAGAGTGAGCGAGTCGTTCCGAGGTCAGAGCCAAGAGTCCCACTAGCTGAGCAGCGCTACTCTATGCATGTTTGATTCATCTCTGCAGCTCTTGTAGCTGTTTCCAGGCACGCAGACATGGGAAGTGTTTAATACCAGAGAAGGCAGCCAGTAGTTTTATAAGATTCATTTGCTCTGCATTGCTTTTGAAGAGACTTTTTAAAAGGTGTTCAAGAGGAGCCTGGAAAATTCTTCCCACAGGGAAAAAGTGGTAATTTTGAGATGTGAACTAACTTACAGTAGCCACAAGGGACAATGTGGAGCACATGCTAATGAACCTTTCACTGTATTAATTTAGACTGCTAAGTCTTCCTTTAAACAAGTCATCTATAAAGGATCTCAGAGTAAATTAGCCATATGGTGTCAGATATTGGACTGCACCTCAAGGTACCTAGACCCATTTCTCAACATCAGAACAAAGAATCAATATGAACTCTGGCGAAGTGTTGTTCTGTTAAATACATGAAACAAAATACTCTGCAAAGGAGCAAGAAAAAATGCTTGCCAGAAATTTTGTATTGGAACTTTCTGGATTTTTATGTACTTTTGGCACAAAAAACCTCAGATTACCAGTCTTATAATTTTGGCTCTTTATTAAAAAATAAAAATTCCTTGAAATTAAGTGCAGCTGGTTTTTTATGGGTCATCAGGCACCTTGGCAACAGCACCAAACAAATTCAAGTTTATGGAGGACACCAGACTTGGGAAGTGGCTGTTACAGTGGAGGGACCCCCAAATGCTAGAGGCATAGGCTGACAGGAACCTCATGAAATTCAACAAAGTCCTACACCAGGGATGGAATAATTCCATGCAGCACGTACAGCCTAGGGAGCAGCTCTGCATAATAGGATCCAGGAACCGTGGTGGGCATCAAGCTGAATGTAAGTTGTCTGTATGCCTTTGGAGCAATGAGGGCTACCCACACATGGGCTACACTAGCAAGAGCATCACCAGCAGGTCAAAGGAAGTGGTCATTTCTTTCATATCATGTTCTGGTGAGGCCACACCTGCAGTACTCCATCTAATTTTGACCACATCAGTATTAGATGGATACTGAAAAACTGGAGTGAGTCCAGCAGAGCCTGGACTAACATGGAGCACAGAACACATGCAGAAAGGCTGAGAGAGCTGTGGATGTTCGGCCTGAAAAAGAGAAAGCCCAGAAAACTGCTGTCTTCAACCACTTAAAGAAGAGCTAGAGAGGACACAAGAGCCAAATTTCTTCCCAAAAAGGCCAGTGAAAGGACAAGGTGCGATAGACATGTTGCAGGAGATTATGAATCTTGTGCTTGGAAAACTGAGCTTTGTAAGAGTAGTCAAGCACCAGAATGGGCTCAGCCACGCAATCTCCGTCCTTAGGAACCATCAAAGCTGAGCTACAGAAAGTCTTATGCAACCTGATATAACTTCAAGATTAGCCACACTTTATGCAGCAAATTGGACTACATGATCTCCAGACGTACCGCATGACCTAATTCATTCTATGATTGATGTTACTCTCTTCATGGTTCTAGTGAAATATGCTACTACTGTTTACTGTTTCACTTTTTATTTAAGAGATGGAGTCCAAATAGAATTTAATCTTATTAAATACACAGAAGGAAACCCATTAAATACACAGAAGGAAACCCATTAAAAAAGTACAATAGTGAAATATTTTTACTGTCGTTACCTCAATTTTAGATGCATGGTTACAAGAACATCAGCAAGTACCCCTGCTTTAAGTGCATAGGTCAGTTTCAATTATACTTCAGCTCTATTTACAGAGAAAAACCTTTTGGAAAAAAGTTGATTTTACCAACCATTAAGGGACTTTAACTGACATCTTCTGCAAAGCCTTTTGAAATCATGGCATTTGGGGAGATCAGCAATGAGACATACTAGTAAAAGCTGCAGGTTGGGCCTGCAGCCACATTTTACCTCTTCTGCCCATTCTATCTTTGTGCTTTGGAAATATAGGTGAGCAGCCTGCCTGAACTCAGGAAGTTCCAGAGCTTCAGGTTTGCATAGAATTACTCCATGCATTGAGGGAAACACTGCAGTGTTAAAAACAAAGGTGGCTCTCTTGCTTTGTACTTAAAAGACTACATGAGAGGAGGAAGTGGCATAAAATGACCTTGACGATCTCACCAAGAAAATGGCAGTCAGACATAAATGAGCTTGGGAAGAAGAATGAATTTAGCCTTTCCCTAGAGTGCATCCTGAACAACTGCACTGTGTATCATCCATACAGTGAAAGTGAACATTACACAGATGAGGGAGAATTGCATTTTCTCAAGCTCATCTTTAGAATATAACTTCCAAGTTTCACCTACAAGAACTGTTCTGGGATCTGTTTATAGTGTGCTGACAAAACACAAGCTCATTTTTGGCATGAGTTTAAGTCTACTGTAGGTAAGATGGTATGTCTGTTTGGGTGTTTTTTGAGCTGTTTTTGCATTAACCAACAGACGTTCCTACAGCGATGTCCATGAAAAATCATGAAGCAAAAGAAACAAAACCCATGATTACAGACTATCTTTTTGATAAATGACTACTGGCCTCTGCCACCATATACACCCTATCTGGACCAATCTGAGCATTACAGGAGTTTTAGTATTCCAGCCTTTCTGACAGAAAGGCCATACAGATGTATCCAGTCAGAGTAAATTCACAAAGATTCCCATTCTCCCCGTAAAGGTACATAAATACATTGGCCCCACTTACACATTGGCAAATACCTTCTGAGACTCATGTTCAACAGCTATAGCTAATTTATTACCTGTCAAAGCTACCACATCTTGTAAACAGCTCACAGCGCAATTAGTAACATAGAGAGGAAAATGGCGAGGGATGTAACAACTATCCTAGCTAGCTTTTCACTATACACTTTCACTGGGCATTTGTCATGAAAGGAGCTTGTTTGATTTTTGACAGTGACTGTTTTCTCAATTTATTAATATAAGGAGG
>VZTL01071370.1:5870-33388 GCA_013400535.1 Scopus umbretta | reverse complement strand
TTTAAAAACAAGTGGCGCCCCCCCCCCCACCCCCCCCCCCCAAATAAAAACCCAAACCACCTAGAAATTGGTAGCTGAAAACAGATGCAAGACTTGAGTCAAGGCAAAACATGACTAAAACACAGGCCTGAAGTTGTTTTCTTCATTTCAGTAAACACATCTAAAGAACTTATTAATTACAAAGCTGATTTTGTCCAGCTTTTAAAAAAGACCATTAAGCCTGTTTTTAACTGCAGAGGATCACATTTTTTCAATCTGCTAAAACTATGCTTCAATTAAGATTAAGGGAAAACTAAACACATCACAGGTTATCGCATACATTTGAAAGGAGCAACGACAGAAATAGGTAACTTATCTTGAAATAGTAGTCCCTGTGCATTTATAGCATTTCAGAACAAACCTTTGTGAAACCTCAAATATACCACAGGAGACTATCAATAATACCACAAAGTTTTATTCTGTTCTTGGGCTATCTTCTGAGCTGGTCTCCCTAACAAGGACAAAATCATACTTGACACATATGCACTGATACATGTGCAGGGCTGTGCACGTGGCAGGAAGCATCAGCTGTCAGCCATTCCCTGTGCAAGAACCGGAACCTCCAAAGCCCAGAAACTGTCTTTCTGATTCCCCAATCCCAGCCCAAAGGCAACAGTACTATGACTGTAACTTGCCACAGTTGTAATGGCCAGAGATGGGAGAACCTTGTATCTTTGCTAGGTCCCACTTGCCACAACTGAGAATCCATGCAACACTGCATCACATGTATTTTGTTTCTCTCTTCCAGTCCTTGCTAAGGCCTTGAGAAGCAAGTTTAGCTTCCATCCTACAATTCAGCTGAATGTACTTTGAGATCCATTATTGTTCCTCAATCTGGAGGTGCTTCCCCCATTTAAAAAAAAAAAAAAAAAGCTACTATTTCAGTAAGCATGCTAAGCATGCTACACACTCAGCAGAAAGGCAATATAAAGAGCCAAAGCATATTTCACACCATTCTTTCCAACTTCTCTCTTCTTCCTGGTATTATGTGTTACCATTACCATTTCACAATCATGTAAGGCTTATAACAGAACATTTTCACCTGTACACACTTTCTTTCTCCTATTCCTTTCATAACTAGGCTACAGCTAAGTCTTTACGTCTCTCCCTTCATTATATGAGAATAATAGATTATTTCAACATAGTCAAAACTCTCATAAGCAGCCTGTACCCCCTACACTGAGCCTCTCTGACTTTCCTGAAATTCACTGTACTTCTTTTAGGTCCTATCTAAATTTCATGTTAAAAGTACCCCAGTAATTACTCCTTTGGTTGCTCTCCAATTCTGACTGAAAATGTGCAAACTCCTTTTTAACTATTTATCCAATTTTAGTAATTCACACTGATGTTACCAGCCACAGTGATGACAACATTTTAATTCATTTAACAGCCTCTTTCAGAGTTTTTGTCTGTGCTGTTTGTGGGGGTTTTTTGTTTGGTTTTTTTTTGTTGTTGTTGTTATTCATTTTTTTGTAAGCAGAGCACACTTTTCTCACCTAACACACAAACCAGATACATCTTCCGATCAGCTCCTATGAGGGGCATACCAGAGTGGACAGTGTTTGCACCCTTTGTTGTGTTTTTATACAGCTGAGCCCAATAGGGTGCTGGTGGAGAATTCAGATTCCCAGAAATCTCATCTTAAGAAAAAATAATGTTTGGAACATCCTAGTACTGGTAACATACACCTAGGTACCGTAGTTACTAACTAACCAGATGTAGGTCTGTCATATTGCAATGCAAAATACAAAATAATTAGTATATACCAAACATTCAATTCTACCAGGATCATCAGATCATAAAACATATCATAAAACTATAAGCAAAGCACCTGTGTTTTCAATTTTTCACAATTCCACAGTCACTACCAGCATGATTAGTTCTACTACCCAGGAAAGAAAACCTTTTTTCTATTTTCAGTCTATTTAGATCCAGATCTCAGCACCTAATTAAAAACAAGAAAAATTTTAGGCAGGCTTTTTAGAAAGGCCTTGTGCTATGCAATTATCTTTTTAATGGGAAATTTTCAGCAGGGATCCCTTGTCCTTGGACTAGTCCTGCGAGTACTACAAATGCCTACTAATACCATGCGTGACTAATTAGATGACTGTGGGCCCTATTCAGAAACAACCCCCAGCCCTCATATGTGCAAATCGCTTTTTGTATGTAAACAATTGTTTCATGAGATTCATTAAACCCTTTCATTAAAATCTTTTCATCCTGCATGTACTAAGAGGAAATGTTGAGATCACACTCGAGAAAGGTGTATCAGAAATTCCCAGTCCCACACAATTTTAAAAGTACACAAAAGAAAAAGCAGGGGAGCGTGTTTTGAATTTTCACTTTCTCATGAAAGAAGAAATTAAGTCAATGCAGAGGAAGGCCACAAGGCACCAGAAGCACAATAATTTGCTTCCCTTCCCAGAGTAAATACTGAATCACAGAAAAGGTATGAAATCCCAAGTACCACAGAAACTCTACAGCATCACCTGACTCGCTCAAATAATGGAATAATTTACAACAATTGTAGCAATTTCCAGACTTTTTTGTTTGGTGGCATACAACCACTTCACCAGACACTTTCCATAAGCAAGCATCCGCCAAGCAATGCAATGCTTTCCGACATGCCAGTCAGAGAGGTGAGCTTTAGGGAAAGGCAGCAAGACGCCGCTCCTGCCTTGTCTACGGCACGCACGGCTCTGGCAGCGCAGTACCTAGGCAGATTATCTCCTTTTAAAGGCATGGCAGCCTCAGCTGATCTCAGCGCTCCGACTACAGTCATCTTCACTGAAAATCCACCCTCCCCTAATAGGATAGGTAGGCAAAGAGGGTACTTGAGAGCTGGATAACAGCAGAGCCTGAAGCAAGTTTCCTTTGCTGTCTTAAGACTGTTACACGTCTCCTAAGCCTTATCTGAAGGATGCAACGGTCCCAAAATAAACTTTGATTTCCACAGGTTCTCAAATGAGGACACTGTAGCTTCAAGGCTTTGTACTAATACTATGTCATGCTGCTGTGTTCGATCCTGATGCCACAACATCACAGTAACACCCCAGTACTGAGGCTGCATCTACTCTGAAGCAACAGCGACAGAGTACCGTCTCAGGCTCTGCGCACCCTCCATTAGGCGTCTCGTAGTCCCACTGAGGCTGCCAATTGTTTGGGCACAATATGTGGAATTTCCACACAGAATAAGGCCAAGCAACTTTGCTCCCAAAGCGGTAAATAGACTCAGCAGCCTAAGACTGCCTACTTACCAATTTTAGCCCGATTAAAAAAACCTTACAGTAAAATAAGAATAATTGTTCCATATGACAACAGTTTGCTAACATGAGACAATCCATAAGAAGCTGAGAAATTATGAAAATCAAGGTGAAGAAAAACTAATGCCTTCAGATAATTTTGTTTTTTGCTATTAACAGCTGTGTTGATGTATTCTCTGCTATGGTGTATTTAACAAACATGGATGCTGTGCATACTGTGGAGGAATTCAGTTTTCTGATTCTAGTATCTGAAGTTACAATAGTGGCTAGTACCAGACCCGTAGCAGGTTTCCACTCAGCTTTCTCATTAAAAATATTAGGGGTCTGCTTCAAAGTCCTTAATATATGCTCATAAAATCAGTGGTCTTCTGTGAGATATAACCACTTGCTTTGCTGTATAAGGATGGGATTATTCCCAAACTAGAAGTAAGCATGCACTGTAGAATTGTACTAGATTTGGATTTAGGCCTAAGGAAGAAAACCTTCTGTTAAACAGATTCCCAGCACTGATTTTGCATATTAGAAAGAAGACATTTTCTTCTTGCACACAGTTAACTGAGCACAGTTAGCTTATCTTAAAAGCAGCCTAATTAATTTTTTAGCTACTGTAAGAACTGGAAAAGCAGCTTTAACTCTGCAGGTTTGCAATGGAGCAACTTCAGGGATATTTTTATACTTTCTGCTTTGTCAAGCATTTCATACACACTATTTCTTTAATTCATTCCAAAAATGTCCATTCCAAATATTTTTTCCGTATCTAGCCACAAGATGTTGTTTCTTTTCTAAGAATAAACAATATTTCAGTTTATGAAAATGTCAGTCAAACTCCTTGACTTGAACATATCTTTATATAGTAAAAGCATCCAAAGCCTTCTTGTCTGGTATGTGGTTGCAAAAGGGCAGCTCTCTGAGGTGGGAACCTATAAAGTCAGATTGCCCTGCATACCTGACTGGTCATACTTACTGAAATTCCTAGTGGAATCCACAAGATAATTTTTTCTTTGCTTTTTTTCTCTTTTTTCCTGTTTGCATTAAATGAGAACTCATTTATCTCTTTGACCCCTAATATACTGAATATGGTTGCTTATGCAAAAGAATCCTATTGATACCATATTACATTTGCATTTCCAGCTGGAGTCAGAGGATTCAGCCATCAGAATATTAAAAGGTGTAGCATGACATGAGGTGGGGGAGGGAGCTTGCAAATTAGCTGTCAAGTTGAATAAAAAGAAAAATAATTTAAGAAGCTGGCAGTTACCATTCAATACTACATTAATCTTCACCATAAAGCATGATCAGTAAATAATGTTAATATTGAAAAACTGTTTGCATCTATTGCAAAATAGAAGCAGTTAAAAAACCTAAACCAAACACCTCTGAATTCAGAAAGGTGTGACAGTCTTCCTCTGAGAGTAATGAAAATATTAGGCATTACAGAGTTAGCAATTTATTTTAATACTATTAAACATTTGGCACATGGCACAGCCTAATAAATCGTTTCTAAAGCCAGACATCATGCATATTGCAGGCTCTTTATGTATTTTTAGCTATTCTCTGCTGACAAACAAATTACTACTAGTAGTTTTAGAAATAAAGCATTTAACATACACATGAAAATAAAGGAAAATTATACCAAATACTATGTAGACTCTTTTATTAGTATATTTTTGCCTGAATGCTCTCAAACACAAAGCCCTTTGCTACTGGTTTGCATAGTTCTGCCTCACTTCTGTCTTTATAAAGTATATTAAAGTTGTATTTATGGTAATAAGAAAAGAAGACAGCATATGTAGATGAGGGTGCCTGGCTCATCTGAAGAGCTGTCAAAAAAAAATTTATTCAGACCCTCCCCCCACCTTATTTCACAGATGAAGTATCTACAATACCAAGAAACTCACAACATCAATGACAACGTGACAAAACCTCAGGGCTGAACAGGGATGGCTTCCTAAGGTTTAATATTCCCCACCTCTGACAAATTCCAAATGCCAGATTTTGTTGATACATTCACTTTTTTCCAGCCTCTTAACTTGTCTTTCCTATCTTACATATAGGAATTGCTCATTAGACATTTAAATTCCATGGTCTATAGACACTTAACTACATTAACTGCTATTTCAAATTTAAAAAATGTTAGCAGTATACATGTCATGAGATGAGCAAGTGTCCTGATGGCTACAAGAACAGATACCCCCCCCCCCTTTTACCCTCTGCAATAGGTTAAGTAAAAACACTTATAAAATATAGATGACTGAAACCTCAAGCCCTCAAGAAAACAAGATGGCATCATGTGGGGTACGTAGTATTTGTGGGAACAATGCACACAAACACAGCTTCTTCTGCATATTGAGTATTTTTGTATCACATACAAGTATTTCACTAGCTGGTCAAAGAAGATAAATCAAAACAATAAGGATTGTTCACTATAAAAAAAGGAAAACAAATATCTATAAAGTTAAGAATTGGACGATTTCTTGTGCATCAGCTTTTAAAACTATGTGGGGGAGCGTGGCTTGAGCTTTTGTATATCTTCTTTTGGTACTGCTTTTTATAACTGATCAATGTCATAAATATCCAATACGCCTCTGAGAGAAACCAAGGGGAACAAATACACAGAGCACTGAAAAACTCTTGCTGAATAAAATCAAGTTCAGAACACAATAGCCAACAAGAACAAACAGACAAATATTTCACTAAGCTTCTGCTAATAGTGACAGAGATACAGTGCTGACTGTTAATGAGACAGAGCATGCACAAGTAAATTCTCTTTAACAGGAGACACATGTACAAGTGCCAACACCTGCCATCCAATTCCTTGCAGAATTCCCATGGAGGCCAAGCACATAAGTACAGAAACAACAGAACTAGGATACAATCTTTAGCCTGGGATTCCAAGTCACCTGAAGAACCCAGACATAATAATTGTACTGCTGAGTTGAGTGTATCCAGCTTTCTCAGTATATGTTTGTAACATGCAATTGCCATGGCATAGAAACCTCAAGCTGGTGTCACTCCAAACTCTCAGGTTTCTAAAGCGTACAACAGCACAAAAGAGAATTTAATCTTAAGAGTAGCATAGCTCCAACATTTTACTCAAGCATATCTTACTAGCTCAGCTATGGTGCCATGTTTATATATTGTCTGTTCTACAACTAGCACAACTCTGCACTGCTTGTTCAGGTATCTGAATCCTCATTGCACATACAATTTTCTTCTATAGGCCCTTACGAAATTTCAGAAACTTCAAGTTCACGTCCCATCTAGGTTCCCTACAGAATACAGCAGAGACTGGATTTCTATACTGAAGTAAATCATGGCAGCAGCAACGTGGATCCTGGCTCTGTAACTTTTTGGAAGTTTGGCCTATGTCATACAAGGAAGAGTGTCTCTGTAATCTAAACAGTCAGAGCAGCCTAAGAGGAAAAAGCATGCAAATGCATCACAGCTAAATTGTAGCACTCCTTTTTCCCTTTATTTACATTTTTCCTTAAGGCTAAAGATGCAGATGTTCAATGTCTAGCCAAATTCTTCACTAAGATTGTAGAACTGAAGGCAAAGCTAAGAGTTTGGATGAGTGTTTTCAAAACAAACAAAATCCACAGCTCACCCATCTTCTTGCACTGCACGACTTTTTGAAGCCAGGGAAAATTATGCATCTCCCAGCATACAGCAGAAACACCAAAATGTGTGGAAATGTAAACAAACATGGATGATTCCATTGATTCATAACAGTGAGATTTCATCTTAGGGTTTTGAATTTGGACACCTTAAATGTATAAATGAAACTAGTTTGTGTTTAACAACTATATGCAATGTTCAGTGGAGTGAACTATATTGAGATTCAACAAGGCTAAGTGTCAGGTCCTGCACTTGGGTCACAACGACCCCATGCAGCGCTACAGGCTTGGGGAGGAGTGGCTGGAAAGCTGCCCAGTGGAAAAGGACCCGGGGCTGTTGGTCAACAGCCGGCTGAATATGAGCCGGCAGTGTGCCCAGGTGGCCAAGAAGGCCAACAGCATCCTGGCTTGTGTCAGAAATAGGGTGGCCAGCAGGACTACAGAAGTGATTGTCCCCCTGTACTCAGCACTGGTGAGGCTGCAGCTTGAATACTGTGTTCAGTTTTGGGCCTCTCAGTACAAGAAAGACATTGAGGTGCTGGAGTGTGTCCAGAGAAGGGCAATGAAGCTGGTGAAGGGTTGAAAGCACAAGTCTTATGAGGAGAGGCTGAGGGAAATGGGGTTGCTTAGCCTGGAGAAAAGGAGGTTCAGGGGAGACCGTATTGCTCTCTGCAGCTACCTGAAAGGAGACTGTACTGAGGTAGGTGTTGGTCTCTTCTCCCAAGTAACAAACAATAGGACAAGAGGAAATGGCCTCAAGTTGCACCAGGGGAGGTTTAGATTGGATATTAGGAAAAATGTCTTCATGGAAAGGGTTGTCAAGCACTGGAACAAGCTGCCCAGGGAAGTGGTTAGCCCCCATCCCTGCATGAAATGAAGACTAGGTAAGTGGTCAGTGAGATGGACTAAAAAACTGGCTGAACTGCCAGGCTCAAAGGTTTATGATCAGCAGCATGACCACAGCAGATCACCAGAGATGTACCCTATGCTCAATCTTCAGTAATGCTTTGGACAATGCAACAGACTGCACCCTCAGCTATTTTGCAGGCAACACAAATCTGGGAATGTCCTTGATATTACTAGTTGGTTGTGCTGCCATTCAGAGGGACCTTAACAGGCTAGAGAAATGGGCTGAGAAGCAACTAATGGAGTTCAAAGGGAAGTATAAAGTACTGCACCTGGCGATTACTAGCTTTTTGCACTAGTACACACTGGGAGCCAACCAGCTGGAAAGCAGCTCTGCAGAGAAGAACACTTGGGCTCCTAGTGGAAAACATGCTGAACAAACCAGTAAGTCAACCTTGCAAGGGCAGCCGACAGCATCCTTGACTGCATTAGGATGAGCACTGTCAACAGGCTAAGGGAGGTGATCCTCCTCCTCATCACAGGTCAGGCCATATCTGGAGTACTGGGTCCAGTTCTAGGCTCCCCAGGTACATAAAAGTTAGGGACTTACTAGAGCAAGTCCAACAAAGGGCCATGAAAATTACTAAGGAAGTGAAGCATCTTCCATGCAAGAGCAAGCTGGGACTGTTCAGCCTGGAGAGAAGGTTCATGCTGGGGGATCTTATATGTCTAAATACTTAACGGGGTAAGTACTGAGCCAGACTCTTCTCAGTGGTATTCAGCGATAGGGCAAGAGGCAAAGGGCACAAACCAAAACACAGGAATTTAAATTTAAATGTAAGAAAAAAACCCCAACTCTTTATGCTAAGCGTAGTCAGAAACTGGCACAGGTTGCCCAGAAAGATCACAGAGTCTCTAGCCTTGGAGATATTTGAAACCCATCTGAACAGAGTCCTGGGCAACTCGCACTAGTTGTACGTGCTTTGAGAGCAGGAAAGTTGAGCCAGAAGATCTCCAGATGCCCCTTCCAATGTCAGCTATTCTGTGATTTTATCCAAACCCACCTTCTGGATTGCAGCAGGGGTAATTACTTTGGAAATAAAAATGCCATCCACTGAAGATTTCAGAGTGCTTTTCCCTTTATCTAAGACAAAAAGAAGGCTGAGGAAAGAGCTGATGAAGAGACTTGTACACATTTTGGCCAGATTTGTATATTCTTGGGCTAGCTTTGCACTCTCTTGAGACCAGAAGACATTTAAGAGCATATTTAACTTCACATTTTAAGTACAGTTGTATAACAGCAGCTTGGTACAGCTCTGCTGCTGTAGCACTCTGTGGGAAAGTAACCGAAGTCTACATATGCTCAACAGTTATCCCTGAGAGCTCCTCAAATGCAATCAGTTGGGCAGAAGAGTTAAAGCCAATGTCTGCCAAGGAAAAGCACAGACCTAAAGTTTCCACCCAGAAACCAGTGAGGAGTAACGCACTTAAAACAGCAGCAAAACCCACAGACATTACTTATTACTGTAAGAAACTCCAAGATCTCAACTAACAGCATAGCTAAATTCAAAATACACATTTAATTCTGGAAAGGAGACAAGAAACACATGGAGAAAGATTTCACCTCTGGATTTTTTTTTTTACCGACTCATCTACTAGTTTGAAAAGGAGATTAAGAATCAAAAATCATTGACACAAACTGAGGGGAAGCATGTAAATGGAGGCAAGTTTTTAAAAAAGTCTATTGCCTTTATCTTCTTGACCTATAGAACTCCTGAGTGCTATGAATTTAAAGCTAATACAGCTATAAACAAACCGCACTGTGGTATCAAGAATTTTGTTTAAAATGACCTATTTCCATCACAATATATTACCTTGTCATTCCAGGAACAGAGGCATAAAGAGAGCAATATATTCTATTTCAAAACTATCCATGTGATTTGCAAACATATCTCAGAAATGAACTTCTGTTTCAAACAGTTTTAAAGTTTTACAATGAGTCAAGAATTTCACATAAAAAACCGAAATAGAAGTTAATGTACTACTCCAGAGTTGTTCCCATTGTTTATTTTAAGTTATAAACAAAACTACGACAGATATAGGTCTCAATTTTTAACATCAAAGTTGGCCTTTTTCCCAAAATTTGAAGCAACCTACTTTTAGATAACCAGGAAGTTATTCCACAAAGGTAAAAGGCATGTCAATTGAGCTGTATCTTGTCAGAATCAGGTCTTACTAGACTATCTAGCATATGATTGCATCTATCCCATTAATCACTTGAACAGATTGTCTGATTATCTCAATTTATATGTAACTTGCCAAAGGGTATTTTGCACAATAGCAACTGGAAATGTTCAATTACTTGGGCATTCTAAGATTGGTAAGTCACTTTTACTCTTTAACTTTTATTTCTCTGTGTTTGGGAACATAGTGTCTTTGTGACTAGATGGGATTGCAAACCGTAGTCATTTCCTATCGACTAGTTTGTTTTGCAGCTCAAAGCATGTCAAGGTCATAGTTTTATACCAAACCATAGCTATAGCCCTGAAGGTACGATGGAGTGCTTCATTAGCCACATTGAGTTGTATGGGATATTACCAATACCTAGTTGAAGAAACTACTTTAAATCAATGCAGTATCTGAGATACTCTTTCTGGAATACACAGGAACTGAGAAAAAAAAAAAAAAGTTATGGTTTGACCATGCTAAATATTTTGTCAAATAATTTCTTTCAAAACCAAAACACGTACCCTTCCCAGGCTGTAATACCTGGAGATGATTTTGGGACAGCCATGACCTAACCCTCAGATCACTATGCCCTGGTACATACAACAAAGTGGCCCTCTCTGTTTTTCAGATGGTTGTGTGTGAAAGTAAGTGATAAAATTTGCATATGCACAAAGAAAAGTCACGTGTAAATTCTGCACTTGTGTAAACATGCGGACCAGCATGCCAGAAATTATGTATGCATTTAGTATCACATACATGAAATGGTGCATATAATTATAGGCCATGTTTGAAAATGCATCCTGTGTCTTGACAAATATTCTGTACGCGTCTATGCTCCTTATCTACTCCCAGGGCCTTGAGTGCTGGTCTTTGCAGAACACTGAGCATGAGTGTCTTTATAGTCACTGGTCCAGCTGTCATGAGTTTTGCCTTCCAGCTATCATTCTCAGATGCTCATCAGACATGCTTATTCCAATTTAGCCTGCAGAGTGCGAGTGGTTCAGCTGCTGTCCTCAGTGTGAAGTTTTTAAGCAGTAGCTGTTGGGCAGTGACGATATTAAGTCTACATTTCTAAAGGAAATGACATTCCCGCCGAAAAAACTGGCAAGTCTGCTTTCAGTTTTACAGACAATTTCCTCTTAATTTTATACAGGCATATAGTACTTGTTTGACAGACTGTGTGGTTCCAGTATGTAATTTTTTTTAAATGGTCAAAGAAAACTTATTACTATTATCTACTGAAGGATACTTTCACCATAACAACAATCTCAGTGTTATTTAACTGTACATAATTCTACTTAAAATTCTTTTTGGACAGTATTTTGTATTTTTTTTCTCCTTAGCAAAAATTTTCGATCTTTAACTTAAATTCTCTTTAAAGGTCAATACAGTATGGCATCCTGGAAGTCAGCTTTAAAAGTTAAGTGTATAAGGTCTGTAACCAAATTTCCCTCAGAACTACTGTCCTGAATAGCAATCTTCTTGCTGATCACAGCAATCCAAAGTTTGCTATAAAGAGAACAAGTTTCAACTGAAAAGTTAATTAGAAATAACCTGTTTCTAAAACCACTGAGAGAACTAAAGGCCTCATAACCAAATGTTGATAAGAAGGAATTAGGAAATCAATAAGAAACACAATCAACAAAGAAGTCTCTTCTGAGATTCACTTTGGTAAACATGAAAGGGAAGGGAATCTGGTTGTATATAGCATTAAGCAACCAAAACTCCAAAAGGAGCAGCTTCCAGATGCACAAAAGAAATACTCAGATTCAAGGCATCTCCTAATAGGCCCGTCATCCCAAAAACTGAAATGGTAGACAAGCCACAGGAAACTTCAAATTTCTGTGCCTGTTGTGCCAGCTCCAGAGTAGCCCAGCAAATAAAATTCTTGTCCTTACTAGTAAAAAGCAACAGTCTTTGTGCTGACCTGTTTTGACTGAACTTAGAACACTGACAGACTAACAATATGGGCTGCATCAAAAGAAGCGTGGCCAGCAGGTTGAGGGGGGTGGTTCTGCCCCTCTACTCTGCACTGGTAAGATCCCACCTGGAGTACTGCGTCCAGCTCTGGGGCCCTCAGCACAGGAAAGACAGGGACCTGCTCAAGTAGGTCCAGAGCAGGGCCACAAAAACGATGAGAGGGATGGAACACCTCTCTTATGAGGACAGGCTGAGAGAACTGGGGTTGTTCAGCCTGGAGAAGAGAAGGCTCTTAGGGGAGGCCTGATTGCGGCCTTTCAATACTTAAAGAGGGCTTACAAGAAACATGGGGACAGACTTTTTAGCAGGATCTGTAGCGATAGGACAAGGAGTCATGAGGTTTTAAACTGAAAGAGGGTAGATTCAGTCTAGATATAAGGAAGAAACTTTTTATAATGAGGGTGGTGAAACACTGGAATGGGTTGCCCAGACAGACTGTAAATGCCCCATCTCTGGAAACATTCAGGGTCAGGTTGAATGGGGCTCTGAGCAACCTGATCTAGTTGAAGACGTCCCTGCTCGTTGCAGGGGGGTTGGACTAGATGACCTTCCAACCCAAACTGTTCTATGATTCTATGAATAAATTCCTGTTTCCACACCTTTTGGCCATAAATCCTGACTATGACACTGGTAGTCATGAAATATTTGCCTAGGCTTGGAAGAGGTAGTGAGCTTCTGAGTAACTGCTATTTTGTATTGCCCAAATACTATCCCCAGGCAAAATGAAGATTTCCACACACAAAAATCCCTACCTGTACTACCAGCACTCATGTAGCTTCTGCATTTTCTTAGTTTGGTCCTAGACAAACTCCCAAACCCTTTTTTGAGTAGTCTCCATACTAAGTTACAAAGCAAGTATCTGCTGTATCTCAGGTAGTTTGCCAAGTAGAATAATATTTGTATAAAACTTAAAAACATTCCATTCTGTGACAAAACACTTTTTGGAAATATCTTTCCCTCAACAGCCACAAAAAATTTCCCATGCCCATTTTTTCTTTAGCAATTACCTTATTTGACCTGGTTTCATTCTGAGGAGGTCTTAATGTCACTAGTCTACCGCACTAGGAGAAAGTTAATACAATTAACTGGAAAGCACTCAGGAATCAGGCTGAACAGGATGAAAAGCACTACACAAAAACTTGGGTTAGAGTTGCTCGAGCATCTGGGAACACCAAGTTAACATAAAGAATCCTCAGTGACTTAACACTGCCAAGCACTTTTATTCTGGCTTGCTTAGAGTCACCCTGTGCTAAATTAGTTACCAGATTGCATGTGTTTGGGGGATCTGAATGCAAACAGCTAGGCTGCTGTCACAAACAGACCACACAAAGCATTTACCCAGTGAGAAAACATCTAAGGATTTGTATGCATTGGTCCATCCAAAGACAGCACTTACATTACAGTGCCCTTATTAAACTTGAAAAACTGCAGTCTCTTCTCACTTGTTACTTAAGTGCTGAACAGGGCTGCTCTTGGGATCACAAGCACTAATCAGCATGAGTTGTTGACAACTCATCCAGACAAGATCTTAAAGCTAGCACTTCAGTGTCTTTCATGTGTGGATCCTCCAGTTTTCAAACTCATCATTTTACTAGCAGGGATGAAACTACCCCATTACCTTTTTCATGATGTCTAAGAGATTGAAACTGAAATGCCAAAAACATGCTGCACTCGCAGCCATCAGCCCACTCTCAAACAGCCGCCTTCTTCCACTGTTCCTCAACAATTTCAGAGGGACAGAAACAACTGCTTTCTATAGCTTCAGTAGTCTACTAAGCATCATTAGAAAAATACAGCCAGAAAATAGCTGACCTAATTCCAACCCTTCCATTTGCATTTAAAGCTTTGAAGGGGGTGCCAAAGGCTACAACGCTTAATTTTATCTTCATTAGTTTAAAAAGATAATTTCTTTGGGGTTTGGAGACTAAGCACAGAAACCAACTCCCTTTGAGAAGGGCTTCTTGTTTTTTGGAAAAGGTCAGCCCTAATTCCCTAGTCTTGAAATTTATTTTTAAAAAGAAGTCAGATTGCCCTATGAACACTGCTCACTATTACAAATCTAAAGATACTATTCTAGAGCTAAGACTTGACACAAAATACTGATTGTGATTCTTCCTTCTGAAATTCTTGTAACATAGGTAAAGCTTTGGCATCCATCTAGAGAATGTTACAGAGCTGATAAGTCCAGACCATTGCCGGCTGAAGCATTTCCTCCATCCAACTTACCCATACCGTCTTGTTCCTTTACACTTGATTTTATCTATTTGACTCTACTGAAGATGCAATAAAGCAATGTACCTTGAAAATGAGACAATTTTGAACTAGACCGATAGTTCCAGCCCTCAGTAAGAGAACAATACTGGTTGTTGTAAACATCTTGAAGTTATAGAACAAAATTTTATTCTCAGTAGTGACTGATTTCTAGTAAATCAACAAGAAACATGTCTTAACAATAAGGGACAGAATTTAGCCAATAAGCTATAATACGAAAAGCCTAGGCTGTCATTCATATTTAATTTTCTTACCTACATTCTTAGATGCTTCTTGTTTCATTCATTATCACAGACTACTATGCTCAGACACTAAAGATGCAGCACACAAGCTCTTTCTCAAACTCATTTCTCATCACCTCACCAATTTCCCCATACTTGCATTTACTACAGGTAAAAAAGAATACTTAAGAATGCATGAGGACATACAATACCCTTAGGCACCTTATTCTATCAATTTAACAGGATAGTCTTAAAACTAGGTTTTGATTCACATATCTAAGAAGGATGGAAAAATTATCTACTATGTAAAAAAACTATTCTAGGTGAAAAACAATCCAAAAGGAAAAAATCTCTATGCAGATTTATTCAATCATGCATGCTTCATGTTACTACAACAGCACATTACCCACAAACAATTTCTCTATTACTGAATACATTCAATTCATCTACCAGTGCTTAATAAATATTTGATCCTAATTAAACCTAATGATTTTCTCTGCTTTTGAGATGCTGCTGCAGATCAACAGGAGACTTTTTTTAGCACAACACTTGACTTAAAAACAAAATTGTGAGACTGTGGTATGAATTCTGTTTAAAGATAAGTGAACATGGAAAAAATGTGTTTTCTCTATCAAGATATTCTAGGAGGGGAAAATTATTTATGCAAACCATGTTGCTTTCCAGAAGACTGCATTAGATACATCCATGTCACCAAAAAACTGTAACTGATAACTAAAAGCCACTCAACGCCCTTAGGCCACTTGAAGTAGAAATCTAAGTATTCATACATAAAATAATTTCTCAACATATTCTATACTTTATTACACATTTACAACTGAAGAAATAGCTTGTTACTTTAAGCTGTTTCGCCAGCTTAATTTTTTAATTAAGGAAGAAATTTTGGAATGCATGCTTATTTTAGCATTCACGTGCAAATTTTAGCATTTTGTTTAATCAGGAAATTAGGGAGGTTTTCTTTTTAAAGACTTCTACCATTACATAAAGAAAGTTTTTGAATTTCCTTTAAAAACTGAACATTCCATAATTATTATTTTTTTTTAAATTAAAAGCTTTCTTCCAGTTTTGTGAAAATTCATAATTTCCCTTAGGAGTAGGAAGGTTACCATCAGGACTAGAAATGTCATTCAACCAAACCAGGCACACAGGATTTAGGGTGGCCAGCACTGCGTGGTGGTGGTGGTAGTGAGGAAAAAAATTCCAAGGCCTGAAACTCTCTCTTCTGTCAAAAGAAATGTTAACATATTGCTTTGACTGCTTCCCAGGGATGGCTCTGGCGCCCTGAAGTCAAATATATTGCAACAAGTAAAGTATTCCGTCATGTATTAAGCTAATTTCACAGCTGTTCCAGAACCTTTCATTTTCAATGATTACTGATACCTTCCCTACTTGAAAGTATTAACAAAATTTCAAATGTTTGTACACAGCTTATTTCGTAGCTATCAAAGAAAGAATCATCATCTTAATTGGCACTAATTGGTGGCCCCAGCACAGAAGGGATTTGCATGCTTGCCTAGATAAAGTTGTTCCCCTGAGTGGTGTCCATAACGGTGTCATGCCAAGGGAGAAGCATCATATGCCTCTGACTTCTGGTGCTGCCTGAGAGAACTTTTATTTTGGGGACTTGATCCTGTACCCTTCCAAGAGGGTGTATTTCACACATTTTCCTCCAGACAACCAAGGAAGAAAAATCAGAGGCAAACATTCCTCCCTCAAGCTGAGCGCACGGGTGAAAATTAGAACCTAAATCACTTGTGTAAGGTAATACTGGCAAGAATGGGTGCTTAAAGCTAGTTTAAACTAAACATTCTAAATTGTTTCATCAGACACCTGCAGGAGTTCTAATTTATTTTAATGCATGCATCTAGCAATTCCAGAAACAGCACATTTCAGCAGTATTGCCAACATCAGCTATTTAGGCAAAGGCAGTTAAAAACATCAAAATAAAAATTCAAAAAGAAATTAAAATGAAATACTGTATCTTCTGTACCTGGAGCTAACCTATCTTCTGATTAGAGGACAACCAGAATATCTTTTCAAGCTTTGGCTAGATATTTGAAATCTGAACAAAGCTGAAATTTTCAGGTAATACGAGGATACAGAAGTGAGACCTCACGGGACAGAAATAGACACTTGTGCGTGAAATGACAAGAGATGGCAACACAGACTAAGGGCTGGATTCATTGCATTTATTTAAAACTGAATTATTTATGATTTCCTTAGGAACTCCTACTCACTTGAGAAAGCCATATAGGCACTTCCAAGGAGTGATTCAACCCATTCCAGACCAAATTTCCTTCTGACTGAGCTGCTGTTGACTACATATGGAATCCCAATTCTGGCACATTAGTGAAGAGCCTAAAGTTCAGTGGGTCCAATGCCAGTCTTGCTTAAATACTGAATTTTAGGTGTACAATTTGAAAGCTTTACTTCACAGGATTCTCAGTCTCTCTTCAAGAAGCATCTTTGCTTGTTGCAATGGTTTGATTTAGCTTTAACGCTTTTGAAATTCCTACTGTGCATCTGCCCCAAGCCTGAATGCATATTATCATTACAATCTGATTCTTGAAGAGTTTAAGTTTCTTTGAAGGGTTAGTGTAATAGGTTTCAAGTTCCTACATCACTTAAGTACTGCAATTTTTTTTTTTTCTTTTCAACCCCAAAATTGAAAATTAAAGCTAGTTTTCACTGGGAGGGGGGGAGGAGGAATCAAACCAAAAACAACCCTACCCTCCGCAATGACTACTAACAGCCTGATTCCACAATGAACTTTGAGCCTATCCTCTCTTGCTAGATGCACCTGAGATCCTGATGGGATACAAATCAGCATGGATACTGTCCTGTGCAGAATGTAAAGAAACAAGCACGAACAATACTGGAGGAATTCCCTTCACTATCTTTAGTACTGAACTGTGGTTTAACAAAATCAACACTGCCAAACTGCTTCTACTTTGCTGGTTTTCAGATGTTTTACACTATTAATACAATTTCAGTATATATTTTCTTCTGTCATTGCTCATATTAACTCTTTCACCTACTGCAGAATATGCCAGATTCCTAAAAGAAAACAACAGCTAACCTACTGTTGCATTAATGAGCTATAGATCAAGAAACTATACAGCCAAAGACTACTTTTGCATAACTATTTCATGATTTGCTGCAAAAGCCAGCTAAAACTTAAGGAAGCAGCGTAAGAACACCCACATTTATGACTAAATAGCAGCCTTGTAAGTAACCTAGTATATGGGGTAGTATACAGTTGCCTTGACAGAAGGAAAAAAATGGATACTTACCTCTGCTCAGGGGACAGGGAAAGCTGACATCGCCTGTACCTAGTGTGATGAATATCCTGCTGCTTACCACATGTCTACTAATTTTTAATGTGCAGTGATGTAAAATGACTGTCTAGACCAGGTTTTCTTCCATATTATTTCACTCAGAGTTCACCTGAGCAGCTTAAAGAAGGCACTTCATATTAAACACAAGTACTTTGATCACTCTTAATTTAGAATTACAGCAGAAAAAACAGGGAATTTTTGTGGGAAGACGTGGTTTATTTGGAGGACTTCTCTACTTACTCCAGTGTGCTTTTATTGACTTTCTGTAATCCTGTACCTCATGCCTGCTTTTATCTGTACACTGCTCTTGTGCTGCCTGTGCTGAAACAGAGAAAGGATTTGCGCTGGCAATTTTATTTATGTGTAGGTCAAGTAGTAGAGGTCATCGGCACCCAACTACATCCCACCTGAAGAGAACAAAGGAATAAATGCACCCTATATAAAACCAACCTACTGTATATTTCCTTAAATACAGTCCTTTGGGAAAAAAATTCTCCCAGCAGAAGAAAAAAAAGATATAGTTAAATAATGGGCACATTTTAGCAGAAGAACTACTGAAGAGGTGTCTGCCTTCCCAGTCATTCCAAACCCAGTGCTAGAGTTCATCACCTTCTTAACTGGTGTAACATAACTTTTTATGAGATCAGTTTACGAACTTATCACTGAAATGAACTGCATTCAAAGTACTGCACAAGCAGTTACACTGTGCAAAACCAGCTTTTACTGATAAAACTTTAACAACATTAAGAATGATTACTTTTGAAACATGAGTGAAAAATTTGGAGGAAAGGGGAAGATTCAGGTACAGCTTTGGCAAGAGAGAAGAACAAAATAGAACCTTGTAACAGGCTTTTTTCTTTTTTTTTCTTTTTTTTCTTTCTTTTTTTTTTTTAAAAAAAAGCCACTCTAGGACTGATATAAAGTCATTAATGACTTCAGGTGAGAGGGATTCCATAGCTCAAGAAAACTGAAGAGTCTGGGCTCCAAGTTACTGTGTCTCTACAGCATGGGGCATATTCTCCATGAAACGCCCTGGTCCCCAGGTCATCCAGACATGTGCAAATGGAGGGACAAGATAGGTCCCACCACTACAGCTGCAGATATGTGTGCCAGCCATG
This sequence comes from Scopus umbretta, assembly GCA_013400535.1. NCBI lineage: Eukaryota > Metazoa > Chordata > Aves > Pelecaniformes > Scopidae > Scopus > Scopus umbretta. Next base: position 14,448 of record VZTL01071370.1, on the reverse strand, counting down.
AAGCACCTCATGCTGTACCCTGCCCCACAGTGTAGAAAAGGCATCTCAGATTGAAGAAGTCCAAGTAGTAAAGATGTCCAGATAGTAAAACATACAAAAAAACTATTTTGCACAGGTGCAAGGAGGATTCATATTGTGTGTTTTAACTTCACATGTTTGCTTGGGCCCAGGCAAATGAGGTATTTTCTGCATGACAGTCATGGAAGCATATACCACATAACAGTGGTTTCTTTGAATCTTCAAGTCATCTCTTCTTTTGAGGTAAAGGGAAAAATTTTTTTTTTTGGGCCACACAGTGGCATGAAGGGAAGTAACTGAGGCTAACTTTTGGTGAGGACAGCTAGCTTCCCTAAGTTTCATCCCTGCCTATGGAAAGAGATCGACAAAGCTTTCTTCAGAGGGCAACCACAGGCAAACATCAGAACCTGCCTGGTCCTTTGACAACACTGTTCTTTCACACTTTAAAGCAGCCACTGAGAATGGCCGAAGTAGACTAGCGTTATCATTTGTTAATACCACCCTTATCTTCTGCTGTAAGAGTTAACAGTGTGAAGTATTTAAAAAATGCTCCTGGAATCTAATTTTTATTCCTCAGGAAGCAGATTATGTTAAACTGTACATCTCTGATGATTCTTATAATGAACACTCCATGGCGTACACACATGTTTTAGACTACTGATCTGAAACTAATGCAGTATGTTAAGTCTGAAGGTTGTGAGCAAAACAGTCATTTTCTCCATTTCCTACCAAAGCTACCAAGGACAAGTTACCCAGTTCCAAACTTGGCTCAACTCAGCCTAGGATCCTGCCTTCAGCACAGGAAAGGTGCATCTCCCTTCCTTGGCACTTCTGCTTCCCCTGTGCCAGGTCTACTGATCACTTGATGAGTTGGACCCATCTACTGGTCCAAATGAGAACTAATCCTGCAACTGAACCCCAAAACTAACACCTTTTTGGATATACATTTTCAGTTAGATAAGTGTTATACAGACTTAAAAAGGATTGTGGAAAATGTGGGGATAATTAGCCTGCAGTTCATATGGACTTCATATGCAAGCCGGTCATTTTCAAAGACTAAGACTTCACTATATCTCAAGCCTAATGTGCTTAATTACATCACTGAAAACAAGCAATTAGTCAGGCAAGCTTGTCCAAGACCTTGGTAACAGCTGGCAACCTAGTATTTCTGTCTAGGTCACAAGGACTTCATCAATCCAAAGAGCTGGCAAGCTAAGGAAGCCTAGGAAGGACAATTGATCAGCCACATAAGTTGCTTCACACAGGGATATAGCACTGAATAATTCTGAAAGACAGTTTTCCTTAATATTCCAAATGATGTCATCTCCTGCCACAATATTCTAATATTATTTTTTTTTCAAATATAATGCTCTGTAGCTTGCAGCTTCAAACAAACAGTAATAAAGGTGACAAATTCTGCTCTTAGCTATGCAACCTTTTATGCTGCCTCTAGAGACACCAACTTCAATGATATTCCCACTGCTTTGTAACAGCCAAAGGAGGGGATTGGGAAATGGGCACAAAAGTGAATCAAGGTATATTTAACTAAATTCTGACATTAGGAACAGGGACAAACTACATTGGCCATACTCAGAAGAAAAATCCACCTGGCACTTCCAAAGATGAATGGTCTGTCCGTTTCCTACAAACACTATGCTCTGTATGAACAAGGTCAGTACAAAGCCCAAAACAGTAACAGTTTTAAAAACTGTTTTCATCATTGGTATTGACCGAAGATGCATCATTGCTGCGTTAAAGCTATTCCCAAGCTCTAAAATACGGTAACAAGAAGTCCAACAAATTACCAAATAAGGTCCAATTTAAAAGGTGACTTCAAATTAAGTTGCAGAATTAGCAGTAAGGAATGAGTTCAAGTATGCTGCCAGGTCAAAACAGAGCAAATTTCCCACGAAGACTATTTTAATTCCCAGTATTAAGTATCTGTCAATGTGAAAGGGAATACTGTTGAAAAATAAATATTGACTAATGCATGGTCAGTTTTTCTAGACTGAGTATCAGGGTACCCACAGCACAATACACAAACATGATATAAAATTGCAATACTGCACCTGCAAGAATCAAGCAATTGAAAACATTAACTGACAAAGCCACTTTGCAACTGTGTCTCTATTCATCCAAGTATCCCTGAAGCATCTGACAAATTCCTTCAGAGATGAGATACCATATCCACCATAAGGTTAAAACCCCCTTATTTTCAGAAAGGTAAATTCAATCAAGATTAAAGCTGTCCCTCTGCGCTGCAGCCATGGGGGTGGCGGGGTGATGGTGGCAAGTGAAAAAATAAGAATCACACTGCATCGGTACCATGAGAATCTCTTTGGCATGTGCAAAGGCTTGTGTTCACATATATAGGTAAATGTCCACTTGACAATCGCTGAAGTATCTGTACCATCAAAAAGTTTGAGACAACTTCCTGCTTCCTTCCTTTCCTTCAAGTAGGCTTTCTCCACCCAGCAAACTTTACCCTTTACACCTGCTGATGGCTTTGTAGGGTTTGCTATTGGTCTTGCTACAAGGTTACCTTTGAGGATACTGATGAGGGTACTGCGGATACTTCGAGTACCCTGAGGCACACCAGAGGCCACCACACCACAACTGAAGAGGGCACTGCCCTTTCCCTCACCTCTGCAGAGCAGCTTGGAGTGTCCCAGTATTCTCCACAGCACAGCTCTAGAAAGCTACTCTGAAGCTTTCAAGCTGAGCAGCAGAACATCAACACAGAAAAAGTCTTACTGAAGCTAATGAAGTTCTCTACCCTTTCAGGCAATGAAATTGCATCCTGGCAATTAACAAGCAGAATATTTGACAGTACCATGACAGTGTAGATTAGTATTTTCTAGGGCAGGCTTCCATTACAGAAACAATGGATTACGCCAAAATTAAACATGATTTATCCCCAAAGCTTGAACGGCCTCAGATACAGAAACATCCTCTGCCACGATAGCAGCTGAAGTTTCTTACAGTCTCGATGAGCATTCATCCTACCTCATCACCTCGGTATCAAGAGAGTCTGTCAAATCACACTGAAGCACAGGACACAGTTTTTCCTCAAGATTGACTCAATTTTTAAAAAAGATTTAACACTTCTGATAGGACCCTCTTGTTAGAAATATACATATTTCAAAAGAGCCTGAATCCACTTTTATTTTGATAACAAGTACATGTAATTTTTAGCACATTTAAGCAAAAAGCAGATTTTGCACTTGTGTATTTTCCTTCACAAACAGAAGGAAATTCATGTATCAGATGAACAAAAAGAGCAAAGTCACAGCTTCTAAAAAATGACCTGCTAATAAGCAGTATCATTGTCAGCTCTCTTCATTAGCCAGTTCAAGCATTAGAGATAACGCATATTTAGACAACTTGACCTACAATAGGTTAAATTTATTGTCCTTCCTATCACCTCTCTAGTGATAATCCAACACTGGTAGAAATTAATTACTAGCTAAGTATACCCTTGCTGAATGAAAGATTTGGGATCTAGCTCCCTACCCACCTACTCCTGCAGCACTCTACCACATTTAAATAAAGCAGCTAGCAAGTAACAACTCTGGTAAAATTCTTTATTAGAACAGTATATTTTTCTTGGTTACAAGAAAACTGTTTTCCCCTAGAATCTTAGTAGGCAGGCACAGGAAATATGAGATTGAAGGAAAACCTTTAAATGATTAAAAGAATGCTAAACGTGTTTTCACTGGCAGTTGAATTGCAAAAAGCCAACTATTAACAAGCAAAGATCTATGGTGGGCTTTCTCAGCAGGTAACGTACTTGTAATCCAAGGCCTGAAACTGTCACTGAACATTGACCAATAATGGTAATGTTGAGAGAAAATGATGAAGTCAGCACTAAAGTTCAAGTACTGACTTGCCTCTATACTGGAAAATGTAGAGACCTAGTTTGACCTCTCACAGCCCTCAAGCATGAATGCAGAGTATCAGCATTGCAATATCCACCTGCAATATAGATGAGTAAATGCAGCATCATTTGAGTAATAATATTTTAATAGTAGAAATATTCCTGAAGTTCATCAGTAGCTAGGAAACAAATGATTTTGGGAAGATTTTTTTAGTTTAATATTTCACCCTCATGACTGATTTTCTATTTCCTCTATTTGTCTAGCTATCATATCCATGGAATGATAAACACCGCCCAAACAGCTGAGCCTTCAGCACATGCCCTCAAATAGTTCTGTCTTGTTATGACTCCAGCTAGTCAAGTTATTTTCAGCAAAGGTCATCAAGTTCTGGAGTCCATTAGAAAGCAAGAAAAACAAAAAATCCCAGTATTTGTCAGCTTTTATCTATTGCAGCTGTCAAGGCACAATTATTGCAAAAAGATATTTGATGAGCAGCCTGAAATGAAGTGTCAAGATAAGCCCACTCCTACAGAGAAACAGATTTTTTTTGTTGCTGTTGCTATATCTTCTTGTGTTTTTCTCTTCCCATAAAGCCATATCCATAGCTAAATCTATGCCCTAATTCAGAAATCTGATAATTCCCATGCAGGTCATTATGGTCAGAAATAAGCCTATTTACAAAAATCCCAAGACATCTGGTTCAAATGGAGGTCTTTTTATTGCAGATTTTGAGATATGACACATCAACGTAATTCTCCACACTCTGACTGTACCTACACCTCTTCCAATTGTGTGCAAATCCAGCATGAAGCTTTACTCAATCACAATTAGTCCAACGTGTGTCTTGTAAATATGCACTTAGATTTAGAAATGCAATTATGTCTCATACATTGCCTAGAAAAAAAAAAATTAAGTGCTGTATTTATTCCACATAAAATGTTTGGAATGAATAGTAAAAACAAAACCATCATAGCTTTGCTTTTTAAATATACCTTGGGCTAACCCTGTAGGGACAGAGAGAGCGAGTAGTTTAAATTCCTTGCTTATTCCAGACACAGAAGAGGCCATGGCCAGACTGGAACACCATGAGGTCTCCTCTCAGGAGATACTGCTTTGCCAGCAGAGAAATGCCTGTGTCAAATGGACTAAAGCATTTAACTGACTTCACATAGACCAAATTGCTATGCTATCATAAACAGCATGTGATCATTACTTGCCTGGATTAGACCGAAACTAGCAACCTAAGCCTATATATGCTATTATCTATTTTTTTGGCCCAATTGCTTCCCCACACATTTTTCACAGTCAAAAAATTTATTAATTAAAATGCAGCAATCTATGGTTCGTAATTCCCTTAGTCTCTAATTCAAAGTAACATGATTTGTCATTACTTGCTTCTACATGGAATAGAACGAATTCTACAGTACATGCAAACGTTATGCGGAAAATAATCACATAGTGACTTTTATCAGTGTAAGCATGAAAGGCGATGATTCTTAGCCAATAACAGCACAAAATAGAAGAAGCTGTCAAAGAACTGACTGTAAAACTAAGGCTTGACACGTCACAGTTCATGTGAGTAGCACAGCAATACCTGAAGGGCCAAGCCAGCTACCATGGTCTAAACCGAATAGTCTTACACTGAACTTTGTTTTCTTTATTTGTCCACTTGCCCAAAGCAGGACAGTGATTTGCATGTTTATGCTAGCAATATTGGTATTCTTATTGTCCTGGTTTCAACTTAATTCAGAGTTCATTTTCTTCCTAGTAGCTGCTATAGTGCTGTGTTTTGGACTTAGTATGAGAACAATGCTGATAACACACTGATGGTTTAGTTATTGCTCAATAGCGTTTACACTAGTCAAGGACTTTTCAGCTTCCCATGCTCTGCCAGGGGCACAAGAAGCTGGGAGGGAACGCAGGCAGGACAGCTGACCCCAGCTGGCCACAGGGCTATTCCACACCATAGGGCGTCACGCTCAGTATAGAAACTGGGGGAGTTGGCTGCTTGGGCAGCGATCGCTGCTCGGGGACGGGCTGGGCATCGGTCAGCAGGTGGTGAGCAATTGCATTGGGCATCACTTGTTTTGTGTGTATATACATATATATTCTTTTATCACTATTATTATTATTTTCTCTCTCTCTGCTGTCCTATTAAACTGCCTTTATCTCAACCCACAGGTTTTAGGTTTTTTTTCCCCGGTTCTCTCCTCCATCCCACTGGGGTGGGGGGAGGGTGAGCAAGCGGCTGTGTGGTGCTTGGTTGCCGATTGGGGTTAAAGCACAACACTTATTAGCACTACTAGCTCTCAGTGCCAGGGCTACCATCACTGCTTCACTACACTTGGTACTGTCCAAACAAAAGCATACATTTTCTTTGTTCATAACCTTTATAGCAGTGACAGACGGGATGGACTTTTCCTTAATTGTGTATTACTACAAATTTCCAGGAATAATTTCTATCAGTTTCATATAAGGGATATGAAAATTTCTCTATCATTTGAATAACTATGCCAGAATCAATGCATTTCCACTTACGTGGAAGTGCATTTAGGAGATATTATCACTGCTGCTCATTACACAATTTAATGACAAGTTAATCCATGTAATCATTTTTTTCCCCTCACTTGAGGAAGAGTGGGTTTTCAGAAAGGAATTTATAAGTGCTAAGTGTTATAGTGTGTAACTCATGTAACATAACATGAAAGTTATTCACAACAATTGTGAAATTACAGTGATAACAGAGAAAGAGCTCTAAATCAAATATGTCTTCTCAAAATACTGTAGTTACAAAGGGAGAAGAAAATGGCAAGGTTTACACACATAAAGGTTATTGCCAGAAAAAAAAAATATAAAAAAAAAGTAAAAAATCAATGAATAGATGAGGTACACACACTTCACGCAGGACGTTGCGGTTTTAATGCTGTTGAGATTTCCTCTTCTGTTAGCTGTGGAACACAGCCTACCGCTACCATGCATGATGACACACTTGGATATAAAAACTTTCACATAATTCAAATGGATGCATGAGAGCACCAAGTGCGAAACTGAAAGGGGAAGGAAATGAACAAAAACTGAGTATAAGAACTCCATCAGTTCGACAAAACACAAAGCCTCATTCAGTGCCAGCTGTGCCAGAATCAGAGGTGTTACTGATGAAGGATCCAGGTTTTTAAATTAAGTGGTTCATTCCAATATTATTACAGCTCTATAACAGATGGGAGAGATGTTCTCTTTGCAGACAGATATACTCATTTTAAAACCTGCCTCAATTCTATTTGGTGAGGAGCATGTGATAAAGGAAAGTGCATCTTTGCAGAAAAATATAGTCCTGAAACCACAAAAGAAAAACAAATTTAGAATTTCTTAATCAGTCTAAACTTTCTTCCTCAATCTAAATGTGGCAATTTATGCAAAATCCTAAAGATAGTATTTTGAACTCATACAAAACAAGGGAATAACATTTAAAATAACTTAAAACACTTACACTACCTATCACCTAGTATGATTCTCTCCCAACAAACATTTTGTCCATGTCCTATTGATTTCCTCAGTGTTTATTCATCCTCAAAGATCAGACTAAACATTAGGTCATGTAATTTGTGACCAGAGAGGTAGGCAGAATTTGTAACACTGAATACTCAAGTATTCTGTGAGCACATAGTAGGCAGCTGTTTGTGGCAGTTCAACAGGCCTAGACACGTACATGAATCTTTTAAAGCTTTAAGAATAAGAACAACCTCTGTCCAGGTCACTCTGGTTTGCCAGATAACTGACAGACAAATTATTAAATATGGTGAATAAACATTTTGTAATAAATAGTTTAACCAGCTGCATCAAAGGTCTTTCAAACTTGCACTGTTGTATTTGCTGGTCTGTAAAGGACTTACTCAAAGGAGCCCATATTTCCAATGGAAACAGTTCTTCGACTCTAAATAAATGTTTTGGTCAAGCGTATGCTATTGCTAAAGAGTGGAACAGACTTCAAAATTTAGAGCTTTATTTTGACACCACTGCTTTTCATTCTACATGGACCCAAGGAATACAAATATCTGAAAATTTAACAAAAGCATGTTCCTTACCAATGTCACATAATAACAGTATTTTCAATCTGAAATAAGTTGACAGGTTTTGTTAAAATTCTGATTAGAAGTCAGCTCTTGGTTCATCAGCTGTTCTACCCATTCCTTATTACTACTATATATATTTTAATACATATCTAGACAGACACAAATGTCTCTTGACCAATCATTTGCTTTTACAAGCAAATACTTGGCACTACAGAAATCTAGGCAGTGTAAGTCAAGTGCATGAGACTTCCAAGATCACAGGCAAACAGATCAACACCATGCTGACCTGCCACCTGTCACTTAAGTGATTTGCTAGAAAATCACCACGCAGTCACCTGCTACAAAGCAAGAAGCCACACAGTTACTTCCAAGTCAGTGGATTTATGTTTATCCTATTTACATAAAGGAGGGAAATCCAGATAGGGGTGTGGAGGCCAGCATATAGCAACCTTTGACACTAGCATATACAAACTTCACAGGACATCAAGTTCTGGAGTTCAAAGTAGTTCACGATGGCCCATTTGCAGCACATCTATACACTCTTTAGGAATATAGATATGTTTGCCTAGTTATAACTTTTGAGCCTTTGAACTCCAAGCTTTTTTTTTTTTT
>VZTL01071345.1:760-17020 GCA_013400535.1 Scopus umbretta | reverse complement strand
TTTTTTTTTTTTTCCCCTTTGGCTCCACTAGATTCTGAAGTGTTTTGCTATGTGAAATCACCAATAGATTTTCAATCAAATTTCTAATAAAATAAAAAAGTCCTGTGTGTTGCAATCACTTTCAATCTACTGCTTTTTTTTTTTCTTTTTCTCCCCTCCAAAATGGACCTTCCTTAAGAGAAACTGAGTATAGACTCTCAAATGATCTAGAAATACCTAATATTATTACATTCAAGCTACACTTAAGCTACTATAATCTCTTGGTTTGTGTATTTGAAATACCTTTTTAAAAAAAAACCCAAAACCAAAAACAAAAAAACAACCAAAAAATCCCCAAAACAAACAAACAAAAAAACCTACCAAAAAGCAGAACGCTACAAAACCCAGAATTATCACATACTGGTGATGTTATACTGCTTCTGGAGAAGAAGTGAAGAAGTGGCAATTAGAAGGTTGTCTAGCTTGTTAAATGTTTTGACCCTTAAAATAGTAAGACTGTGTTTAAATAGCTGTAGAGAAATAGCAAGTGTCCTAGCTGCTACTCACAGGCTCCAAATCACTGCCTACTATCAACATTAATTCCCTGAAAAATTGAACCAAAAGGGTTTCTTGACATTTAAAATGACTTCATAGCCTAGACAGCTTAGTGGTCAAGATGCAAGGCTGATAGATTTCCAAATAGCAGAAGAGAGGCTCAGAAGAATTTTATTTCATTGAGGTAAACCTTGCTTTTATGAGAATAAGGCTTATGCAGGACAGTTGAATAACACAGAAGAAAAATAAGGTGACTGCAGCTTCTGCAGATGGAGGAGGAGAGAAATTCTGAATCTACAAGTTCCAAAAGAAGGCAGGACACTGAGGGGAAAATTAATCAGAAGACAGCAACAGAAAAATGCAAGGACTGAACCCTGTTGTTAAAGCTGTTGAATTTGTAAATTCTGTATCATATCCTTTAGAAACACACCTTTGGTTTCGTACCGAAGCATGACATTCTACAATGGACAATAAGTTAGTCTGAAGGCATATATACGCCATCAGACAAATGCCTACCACAACAGGCATAACTAGCTGGCCATGCAATAGATTTTTATTTCCTTGGTGGACAATGTAATTGTTAGTTTCAAGCTTCCTCTGACTGCTGCGTTGCTGTCCCTGCCTCTCTTCCCTCCCAGACTGCAATCAGCCCATGTATTAGCTGCTTAGTAATATATCCCTTTCTATTTACTGCCCTTCCGTAACTTTCCTTGAGCCTGTATTATTCACGCCCATTTTCATCTCTCTCCTCCCCTGCCAAATTCTCAGACTAATACTATTCTTATAGTTAAAGTATCTGCCCAGACATCTAACTTTAGTTAACATTAGTGACAAATTGTCATGGTCTATTTGTATTTAAACATTTTCTTGTTTAGAACAGTTGCTATGTCTCTCAATGAAAATAATTTTTAAAAAGGAATTTAAAAGGTAATAAAGAGTTAGGAAAGAATCATTGCTACCTTTACACCTAAAGAGGAGCAAGAGAAGGAGGAGGAGCAGAGAAAATCTGAAGTGTCAGAATATTATTTCACTGAATGAATAAAGACAATAAGAAGCTGATCTTATAATAGTACAGAAGCACCTGGAAACCTTTTAGCAGTCTTTTTGAACTTCAAGAAATGGTACAGATCAGAGAATACAAACTGAGACAATCCTACAGGATAAGGACAAAAGCAAGAATATGAACTATGAAAAAACAGACTTAGAAAGCCTGGTTCTGTTATCATTTTACTAGTTTAATTCTGTAACCTGTTTATATTTACCAGGGACAGCAGACAACTGCAGAAAAGAAAAGGATTACAAATCCTCAAATTAGCTCTCCATGTTCCTGCTGCCATTCTAACCTCTCTCCCTAATCAAATATATATGCATGAATAATCTCATCATCTCAACTAGAACCCATATATTGCAGCTTAAATTATTGGAAGAGTATAAAAACTTTATTGCTTGACTCAAATCTCAATTCCTTCAGATGTAACTCCAAGGTTACAGACTTTGAGGGAAGAGAAGAAATAAGACAATGAATGAGGAAAATAAAAATCTGTTGATTGAAATTCCTCAGCAATAGCTCAGACCTTCCTACAGAAGGTTGTTACTGTAGAGAATCACCGTAGAAATCATTCAGCCTTGTACATTGTAGGGAAAGTCATGCAGCACACCACAGACTGTCAGAGGGACAGCAGGGGGCAAGTTGCAATCACCCTCCCCTGGAACCTCCAGTGGAGACTGAATGGAACTGCAGGGTTAAGCTACGAAACGTTGCCGATGCTTTGCACGGGTAAAGCATCTCTAGCTTTTCACGCACTACTTTACTGACAGGAAGAAAGGTATAGAGAAGTTAAATGACTCTGTTTTGGAGTAGGCTTATGTTGGGGAATCTAACTTGAGATACCTCAGTGCTGAGCCTTTCAAAGCTCATGGGTTTCATTACATCCTAGAACCCCAGCACCTCCAGTGTTACCAAAAAAGAACTGCTGAGTACCAGCACATGGTTGGGTTTTGTGATTTTTTTTGGTTTGGGGTTTTTTGTTTGTTTGTTTGTTGGTTGGTTTTTTGTGATTGCACATTGTTGTAATGGAATAAAAAGCAAAAAAAACTAAGAGAAGTACTGTAAGAAATGCAAGACCAACTTGATAAGTCTGCAATGCACCTTAGTGTCTTGATTATATATATGAAAATGTACAAGCTAGGGTAAGAAAGTTGTTTTCTATACTTCTACTGTACAATGGCGGTGCATACATCATAATTTCAGCTGGAAAAGAGAAATTCTAAACAAATCCTATAGGAAAATTTTTCTTAAATGATGAATTAGCCAAAGTATCACAGAGGCAAATAAAAAGTCATCTGCTGAAAGAGAACTATCTGTCAATCATTTGAGTAACCTAAAACATTGGGGCTTGTCTATCAGAAACAAAGAAGAAAATGAAGCCCAGTGTTATCAGAAACCTGTCAGTATTCAATATGTGACATCTCACACAAACTACTCTAAAGGAAAAGTATAGTTATGTATAAGGTTTAAAGAGATCACATGATGTCATGTATACCATCTCATGATGTTACACACCACGTTAAAAGGAAAGGCTTATATTTTAAAGATTAATAAAAATCAGGAGTTTCTGTTGTGAACCACTATGCCTTAAAATCTTTGTAAAAAGTCTTATACCTATCTGAATATGTGGAGTTCAAGTGTGACTTACTGTATTCCTTTATACCACAACAGAACTAGTTGCAGTGGGCAACAAATATTTTACATGCTGCTTTATCAGAGGCTTGTCATGGGAAATAAATTTAATTAATTTATTTAACAGGATTGCCATGATAGCCAATAATATTTCAACAGGAAGGTTGCTCTTTGGACTAATTAAAACTAAAGCTTTTGAGACCTTTGCACTCTTCCCCCCCTCCCTGATGTACCTTCAAGGTATAAGAGATGAAGAGTCTTTCTGAGGTTGTTTACTAAAGGTAATTTGATAGAGTTTTGAGCTCTACTAATGAGCTCATGTGTCTTGCATATTAAATAATATGACAGAATAACTCTGGGAATACAGAGTCCTTGGTTGCTGGACCACATAAAGAACCGATCTTACAAAGATCCCAACCCTCCATATATGCATTGTGACTTAATAAATGTATATTCCTACTATTTTTTCCTAACCACATGTATGACCACTCTGGACATGGCAGCAAGTTTTATTTTTAAATATGTAAGATACATTCCCTTTAATGGAACACTTATACACTAAAATGCACTTCAATAAGTGTATTTTAATATAGATATAGTACAGAACATTTGCCTTAAGATTTAAGTATGGACTTTATTTTTGTTTCAACTTGTATTATGAGCTTTTAAAAAGAAAAAAGTCAGTGACAGCAGGGTTAAAGAGAAGAAAATTTGGGAAGTATTTAAAATGATACCTGTGTTTAAAAATGAGGATTTTGCTGCCAGATTCATCAATAGTTTTCAGGCCAAAAGACGCTGTTCCAAAATGCTCTTATAGTAGGTTTCCCTCACTTGAGTGAACAAAACACATTCTGATCTTGCCTGATCCCATGTGCTCCAAATACCTCACCCCCATACAGGGAAGTTAAAAAAAAAAAAAAAAAGTTTTATGGTCAGTTCATTTGTTTCATTCTGTGATGCTATTATCGCACAGATAAGCACATATTAGAATGGAACCGAAAATGATGAAGGCTTAAGCAAGATCCTTATGGCATAAACCTCTCATATCAACAATTGTTTCTTGCTCCATCTCAGGTAATTTTTCCTTTTTATAAAGATGGGAGGGGGGAGGAGGAGGAAGAGAATATAGTTATTGAGTTTTCCTTGTCATAATTAGTATAACATTCTATCTCAAATAACAAAAAGGCCCTAAACTCTTGCTTAGAAACACAATAACATTTTAATTGAGTCATCTACTTATTTTCTGCCAAAGAAATAATTAAAAAAAGTAATTCTGAAGTTCTGTCTTCTCTATGGTTGCCTAAAAGGCAGGAATATCTATAACATAAAATGTAAATAGTACAATGTTTATATTATGTATTGTTTTTCTTCTCAAAACATATTATATTCCACAGTCAGTTAATACTTTAGTGGTCTGTGCTACTTTTAAAAAAAACTTGAGACTTCCTCACCAAAAAAAAAAAAAAAAAAGAGACAATAATATTTAATGTCTCAAACAAATAAGCAAATACTTGAACTGAAAGAAAAAAAGCTGTTTTAAAAGCATTTCTTTTCTTTCAGAATTACCTGAAAATAGAAATTGTCAGGTAATATAAAAAAAATGTATCTAATATTAACTGTTTTATTGAACATTAATTGTTTCATTGAAATCTTGCGAACTAATTCTTATAGCAGTCCATTCAGAACTCCAGCATTAGAGGCACTATAAGTATCTATAAAAACATAGCTCCAACTCAAAGGCTTTATTGTCTACTGAAAAGTCAGACAAATATAATCTATTTTTCCTGCTTTTGAGTAAAATTAAATGGAAAAAAAGAAGTATCTTGCCTCCAAAATGAAAGATCTCCCATGTGCTTTTTCCCCAAAATATATCTTTTGAACACAACTGTTAAGGGGTAGTATTCCTCTTCAAAATGAAAAAGCATTTTTTTTCTTCTTAATATTTTAGGCACCTGAAGTTCCATAGAAATATTTTTCCTAGTCAAACACTATAATCAGAGTTACAGATTTTTCCAGAAATTTCCTACCTCCAACTTTTCCCAGCCTTTTGTGTTCACCTTCCAGATCCTTTTTCAAACACAGGAAAGGAAAGAAGGAAAAGCAAAAGGTGTTGCTGGCAAAAATTAGAGGGTCAAAAAAAGAGCAAGTTTCAGTAAGTTCACTTCTGATTTACGATGTGAAAAAATTTTTATGTGCTCTACTATTTTTCCATGCTTTCTCCTCCAAAAAAACTATTTTTTTTCTGTCAATACATCACATATTTATTTCAAACAATTACCAAATTATATATTACAGATCCAGTTAAATATTTATTTTGGTTTGAAAACTTATTACACAGACCAGTTAACTGTCTCATTTCTCCAAAAGTATCTTTCCATTTTACCTGATCCATTTCAAGTCACTGGCATTCACGTAAAATCAAATAAAGGATTTGTGAAAACAAGAGGAAAACAAAACATTTTCCCAAGATTGTTCAGGATATTTTTTGATTTCCCAGGAACTTTATTTCTGGAAAGTCTACAAGACGCTTCTGGTGGTTTGCTGAAATCACAGAATCATAGAATGCTTTGGGTTGGAAGGGACCTCTAGAAGTCACCTAGCCCAACCCCCCATGCATTAAGCAGGGACATCTTCAACTAGATCAGGTTGCTCAGAGCCTCATCCAACCTGACCTTGAATATTTCCAGGGATGGGGCCTCCATTACCTCTCTGGGCAACCCATTCCTGTGTTTCACCACCCTCACTGTAAAAAATTTCTTCCTTATACCCAGTCTAAATCTACCCTCCTTTAGTTTAACCATTACTTCTTGTCCTGTTACAACAGGCCTTGCTAAAAAGATTGTCCCCATAATGGGNAAAATTTATTTACTGGAAGAATGGTAGGCATTGGAACAGGCTGCCCAGGGAGGTGGTGGAGTCACCATCCCTGGAGGTATTCAAAAAACGTCTAGATGTAGTACTTCAAGGCATGGTCTAGCAGGCATGGTGGTTTGTTTTTTTTGTTGTTTTGTTTGTTTGTTTGTTGTTTGTTTTGTGGGTTTGTTTTTTTGTTTGTTTGTTGTGTTTTTTGTGTTTTTGGTTTTGTTTTTTTGGGTTTTTTTTGGAGGGGGAGGGGTTGATGGTTGGACTAGATGATCTCAGAGGTCTTTTCCAACCTTAACAATTCTATGATTCTATGATTCTATGGTAATGGAAAAGGTAACACACTGGAAAACATTCAGCTACCACAAGCCCTATTTCTAAACAGGTCATGATTTTTATGCAGTGCTCAGGCCAGTATTACTTTAGTTCCTTTAGGTCATGTTGTCTGTATTCTGCTATCTTAACATGCTGGATACTGAATGTTTTCTGCCACAATAGCTTGAGCTACCATTTCCTATACCTGCCTGTAAAGCTCATCAGTTACATGTCACACATCACGCAACTATGTAGGTGGGACTGACATGCTCAGCCTATCGCAACCACTCCTTGGGAACAACAGTCATGGTATCTTTTAGAAACTAACTGAAGAATGGTTAAAGAAAGGGTGATGGACTAACTACATTTTTGTAGTTAATTTATCCCAAAGTGGGTTTTGTAGCCTATTTTTAGCCCATGTCCCAAAACTGTAATTTACTTAAACAGGGGATTAAGAGAAATGTGTTTGGTTAGTCACTGACAGAAAAATGTTCTGTTACAAAAATTATATGAAGAAAGAAGGCAGCACAACTGAAGAAAAAAATCCCAAACTTACACCAGGAAAAATTTATAAATGCTTATGCTTGTTTCCTTAAAAGCACATTCAGTATATTTACTATGTTCATATTTTGAAATAAGGCAATGAAGGCAAAGCAACAACTTTACTAGAAGCTTGATTCTTATTATGTCAGAAGGTACAGCAGGCAGCTTATTAATATGCATTCTGGAATGATATATGTACTGCATGGAAATTTTCCAGAGGAAAAATATACCTTGGTGTGATTAGTTACAATTCCTAAAGTTCAGAATTAATGAGTATGTCATCGAGGGCATCATACACCTCTGGTTTAACACACTTTGACTGTAAGAATTATTCTGGGATACCAAATCATAAACCAGAATGTGGCTCCTAAATAGTTACCAGAATTTCAGAAGTTCACAACATTTAAACTGCCCCAACCCATCCTCCAGCAAATGCTTGGCTGAAACAATATAGCTGTAGTTGTCTATAACATCTGAGCAATAAAGAGGAAAAAAAAGGTATTTCAATAAAGAATATTAGAAAACTTCTGCATTGTGCCTACCACAAATCCCACATTCCTCTTTAGACAGACAAATGTTCTTGATTTACCTACTGGCCAAGAACCATCTGTTCACCCCTCCTGCTCACTCTCCCCCTTCTTTTTTCCTTTAAAAAAGAAAAAAAAACAACTAAAAAAACCCCTTTATATTCAACCAAATGTCTTTGAGGCTACCTCTATATAATTAGCACAAGCTAAGAGTAGCAGAAAACATGCCATTTATTGCACAACTAATAAAGCATAAGCAATAGGCATTCATAAATGACCAAAACCAGTTCTTGGATAACATTCAATTGAGTCCATTATGGACACAATAAAAGTTCAGGATCTGGCACAAGCAGACACATGGTCCAGCTGTATGTGACAGCTAACTCTCATAATCCTGTTTCAGAAATCTTTATTGCCTCAAGCATTACTATCTACTGAGCCTCAACCAAAAAGTCTAGTTTTCACCATTTCTTTCTTTTGTAGTAGGAGTGAGTAACTCATGCTCCCCCTTGAATGACACTGAAGGTCATTCACCGAAAAGGGAAATAAATCAAAGAAACTTCTGTCTTAATGAAGTCCTACTTCTTTCTGCCACACATCTAGAGTACAATCTAAAGAAGCTCTGTCTGTTCATAGTGTAAGAGGCGAAAAAATGAGAAGTTATTTTCTCCATTCACAGGGAAAGCTAGCCTGTCCATTCCTATAATATTGAGGGGGCATCATCTATGCCATTTCCTATTTTAGTGGGCTTCAGTAGGAATGCCTGTGCTAAACTGATAAATAGCTGATAAAGTTATCCAGACAGCTGCAGCTGAATTTCTAAAATCTTCTGTGTCTGCTACATAACAATAAGGGACTTGACCTAGCATTTGGTAGTAATGATATGTCCTTCAAGTTACATGGGATATTAACTTGCTTGAATGCTTCTAGTTCAGTCAAAAGAAGAAAGCTACAGGAAACAAAAAAGCAAGAAGAATGTGATCTTGATAAACCAGGAATCTATTAATTTGGAAATTTCAGGTTATTTTCTTACAGTTTTCTCTGTTATCTCTTCTCAAGCCACTCTAAACATGACAAGAATGTTGATATAGTAATGTATGTATATGTATATACATTAATATTCTAACAAATAAAATATAAAAATCACTGACAGATATCCTACAAAACAAAGTTTTGTCTGAATATTGGGAAAAGAAAAATTTACAAGGCATGCATTTCAAATGTCAAATTATAAGTATACCCATGGAAGACCTGATTTTAGAAGATATAATGTATCCAGACAGTAGACAGTTAGGTGCTGGGTGTTCATTGATAGCATGTGCAAAGCAAATTACAAGAGTTGTATCAAGAATCACTCACAGAAACTCACAAAAACATTTGTCAAATCACTCTGCGTAAACACATTCATTTAAAAAAAAAAAAAGTTTCCAAAACTTTTCCAAAAGAGGGAGAGGTGTGCAGAAACAAAAGTTATCCAAGGAATTATTTGTTAGCTCTAGCTGGAAATTACATCTTTGCTTTTAATGTAATAAACTTGATTCTAATTTGTGTATTTTGAAGACTATTTCTCTAGGTATAGCATTAAAGTAGTTAAAGTGAGCAAATGCTGAATGAATACAGCAGACAAAATAATTCTTTTTCAAAAGGGGATAAACAGTTGAGCTTTTACATCATGGATGTAATGGACATGAGACATTGCGGAAGGTGTGTTTGTAAGGTTTATCCAATCACTTTATAAATATTGTTGTGCAGAAATCTATTAGAGAAAGAAAAGGAAAAAGTCTCTCCAAAAGTGAAAACTACATTGTTTTTGCAGACTTCTGAGATGGAAGGTCCAAGGAAATAAATAAATAAAAAGATACCCCCAAAAAATCCCCCCCAAACCCCACACTAAAATAATAGTAAACATTCCCTTATTTCTTATAAGTTCTACAGAAAGAAGAAAATCAGGAAACTTGGTCTATGCCTTTCCACATCTACAGCCTTAAGTAACTCAGTCAGCCAACACATCAGTACTCCAGAATTTTTCATTATCACCAGTTGTGTTTTTACTTTGTCTACATGCAGTTGTTTGTATCTTCCAACTTACGCAAAAAAAATGTTCCAAATCAGTTTACCAGCAAAGCAGCACTTTTCTTCTAAGAAAGAAAGTTTCACTTAAAGATCCTTCTGAGACATTTCTCAATACTAAAAAGGTAAAATTCCCTTTTCAGTGCTGCACTGAGCTTTTGAAATTTGGAGTATACACGGAATTTTTTGCATCTCCCTGAGAGACACTGGGTTTGTTATGCTTTATATCACAGTACTAAATTATGAGCTGGCTGAGTTGTATTTAGAGACTTCAATTATTATTTTTTTTTTAAAGCTATGTTGCCAACCAATAGCTTTCAGGATTTTGTTTGGGATTTTTGTTTGTGGTTTTTTATTTGTTTGTTTTGTTTTTCTAACATTTTTCAGTTCATGGACTGAAGGCTTGAGTAAAGTTCTACCTAAAAGTAGATCTAACTTTCAGTACCTAAAAATATGGTTTTAATAGAATTTAGGCCCAAACCAACTTGTAATAAAGAAATCAAAATCCTCATTTATCTGTCTTTAACTCAAAGGACACCTACACTTGTACTGTGAGACTTGATATGCCTTAGGTTCCTGCTCACAGCTAAAAGTCTCCCAGAGTTCTGTAGGCACATCTACACTCTCAAATAGTTTAGTTCCCCCCTGCCCTCCCCAATAATGTGTCCCTGATCATTCAGATTAAATAAATCTTAGTTATCATTTCTAGCCATATTTAGGATGAGATCCTCTTGATAATTTGACCCAGGGAATACTCCATGAAGACTGTATCGACACTCAACCACAAGTTCTGATTCATTCAGCCTCACATGGTCCACAACTATTATTCCAGAAGGTTTTCCACCCTTAAACATTCCCATATGCATCATAGTACATTGCAAGTGATCGATACGTATCTTCAGTATGCTGCAGGACTACACTGATGGGTTGTATACAGCCCTCAGATGATATCAGGTGCTATGAACTAAAAATAAGGGGGCTAAAACTTGTATATAATAGAGATGTTTTAGGCCCATCAGGTGTCACTTGAGGCTGAGAGAAGACCCTGAATCAGCCAATTTGCCTGGGAGCTGAGGATCAAGTCATGGAGCATGTTTATTCAGCAGAACAGATACAGCATACAGTGTTTCTCACATCCCAAACCAGAAAAAACAAAAACAAAAACAAAAAACAAAAAACACCCTAAAAACCCAAACAAAACCCACCAACAATAACAAAAATACCTCAACACACCCCACTCAAGAGAGAAACAGAACTGTCATCTCTGTCTTCTGAAAGACTGCATTCACTAGTCTTGCTCAGAGCACCCTGACCATTACCAGGATGGACAAGTCATGGCTTTTTCCTCTTTTTTTTTGCATGATGATGATGACAGATAAGCATTATATATTTACCTCCTGGTTAGTACATGCTCCAGGAAATATGGTGCCTAGTTTCAATTTGTGCCCCCCCTCAATCTGAGAAGGTCCAAACCCACATCTTTCAGCAGTTATTTTCTTATCTACTACGTTATTAGCAATTAAGTTTTAAACTATCACTTCCTAGAATATACTTCTGATCTACTTTTACAGCAAATCCTTTGTATA
Organism: Scopus umbretta; assembly: GCA_013400535.1. Classification (NCBI taxonomy): domain Eukaryota; kingdom Metazoa; phylum Chordata; class Aves; order Pelecaniformes; family Scopidae; genus Scopus; species Scopus umbretta. The sequence goes on along the minus strand of VZTL01071345.1, from coordinate 5,903 downwards.
TATGCCCTACTCTCCAACTATATGTGTGGTATTTGGTTTTTCATTTTTAAATGTATTCAACAGAAGAGCATTTGTGTATTTTAATGAACTTACTTGGGTTTACATTCTGTCTTTTCATTGCTTACAATTTCTGACTTCCCAGTTAATTTCAGAAAGGATAACTCTTTTTCCAGCTTTTACTACTCAAACAGATCTGCTTTACCAAAACCTTAAACTGTATGAGTTAAACATTTAGAGCTTCTTGGTGAAATTCCCTAACAGGAAGATGCTGTGCTTTCGCAGTGTAGTGGAAAAAAGCATGGAGCACTGCAGAAAGTTCTCAGGTGCCATAGAAGAACCAGCCATGAGTAGGAGGATGCAACACAGAAAGTAGCTGCCCAGCTGAAAGGCTGGAGATATTGAGTTGCAGCCCTCTTAAGCATCAGAGACAGATACTTTCACTTTACGTACATAATTGGCATTGACCACCAGTTAAAGCTATGGTTGATAAAGGAAAAAAAAAGGGTCAATGAAACTGAAAACATTTAAACATTTTTTTCTTCCTGCTTTTTTGAGTGTGCAGAGGAACATAACCCCCACAGGGGAAAGCCTAGCATGATTCTGAATGTTGCATTAACTAGGAGTTATTAGCAAAATTCAGCCTACATCATAGCACTGGTTTCACATTAGGGAAAAAAGAAAAAGAAAAATCCTAATACTGATTTTACCTTTTAAAGCCTGATTCAAAATATATAGAAGACTAAAGAGGTAATTTTACAGGCATTGAATGAATTAGGCAGGGGTAGGTTGGGGTTTTTTGGGAGGGGGTTTTGGTTCGTTTGGGTTTTTTTTTAAGGTATAAAGACCTGTATTAAAGTGAATAACATACTGTATCAGGTCAGCATTTATTCGTGATAAGAATGTATCATTTTACTGGGGAGAGAAAGGGAAAAAAAAAGTCAGCTCTACACTAACAAGTTCCTAAGTAGCCATAAGTAGTTCATGGTTTCATCTTGTGTTTAATATTCAGTCCATATATTTGCATTGTTGATTTTTTTCACTATTAGAGTTTGCTAAGTAGGGATGCTAGACTGTCTAACTTTTACTGTGTACTTCAAGCTATGTTTATAAGCAAAATCTTAGAGGCTTATTTTCTGGTTAGTAAACTGTAAGCAATACCAATATAAAACAGACTGTGGATCTTAAGTATATTATGACCAAAGATTCAAAACACGGAAAAGAAAACCAGACAAAACAGCACAATGGCTTCGAATGCAACATAAGGGCTTCTTTGTTTTCTCCAAACAAATTATTTTCTTTAAATCAGACTAGGAAAAATATAAGACATGATGAAATCCTTAAATAAGAAATAAAAGCAAATTTCAGACACACTTTAAGAGATCTTTCATTTATACTATCATGTTACATTAAAAGAATACCTTATAGGTATTTTTATAGGTCATCATGTGAGCAGACAAATCCTAAAACATTTGCAAATTACCAACAGAACAAAGAATGCTTAGCAATAAAATGCCAAAACCACTTAGAAAGCATACGCCTTTCAGAGAAGAACTCAGAAGAGAAAAAAAATGATAACTTTCAGTAGAAATCCTTGAAATCATCTACTTAATATTAACTCCCAGAAATTACAAGTGGTGATAACTTCTCTAGAGATTTATTGTAGCATTAATTTATATGGAATTGAAGTTAAAAAAAATAATTTTTTAAAATGTCATATTGGAATTCCAGATGCAGCACGTCTCCAATAGAGGCAGCGATTTTAATGTGTTATAAGCAGCCATAGCTTTAAGCTCCTCTGACCCTTTTTGATTTGAAGTTTCTTTTACTACCAGCTATTATATCACCCGGGTTGGAAAATGTTCTTGTGGAGGCAGTGGGCAGAATGCTGATGATGTAATTAATGATTATGTAGAAGAAGGTTGTAATTGCTGACTTTTAAAAATAGCACCAGCTAATTCCCCCATGACCTCTTCGAGCCAGTGGAAGCTGCTGAAGAAGATATCTTCATAGTTAGAGTAATTAGGAAGCTTGGGGATATGAATCTCTCTGGAGGGTTATCTTCATTTTATATCATGCTATTTATACTGCAAATTTTAATGCAACTAATAATTCCTTTTTTACGCATCATGATGTATCAGCTATTAGATTGCTGGGGGGGGGTTGTGTGGAAATCAAAGCAAGTGGACTGGAAAGCATGGACCTGCAGTAGCTAGTGCAACTAAATCTTGCACTATTACCATCCAAGCAGAGAATTTTAATGAGTTACATCCACAACTCCCAACCTGGCATCAAACTAAGTCAATAAATAAACTACTTAATAAAATACTGTATTTTTCAGTGTTCTCTATAATCCGCAAGGTAAGAGTACTCTGCAATGAGGAAAGGAAAGCCGTCACTGGTAAAAATTTAATAGCAGGGAAATGTATAAAAGACCCATCTTCAGGAATAAATAATAATAAAAAAATACTACCATGGTCTTTCCAGGAGACTTTTTCTACTATGATTCAACTTCAGTTATGGTGCTAGCTCCATAGTATTATCATCCTCAATTTATATTTCTTTGTGGAATAGCCAGCAGTGACTGAATCAAAGTGAATTAACAGAAACATGAGTCTTTCTTGGGCAATATTAGGATGATATAATCCTAATTACAAATTAAATCCATGCTAGAGGTAACCTTTTTTTTTTTTTTTTATTTTCAGAGGACGTCTTTATTCCTGTTTGGAAATCTCTTTCAGAAAGCCATTTGATTATTTGAAAATCTGTAGTTTCCCAGATTAAATCTGTTTTTGGTACCTAATTATTCCTACCTGCTCCAATGCAAACACTTTCCTTAAATTCTCTCCCTAGTGTTTACTTGTTTTTTGTGAAAAAAGCCCCCAAAATAAAACATGGAAAGTTCTGGATGCACTAATACTAATAGAACGCCCCCCTTCTGTAGCTAGAGTTCTTTTAGAGAAGAGGTGTGTCTCTCTACATTTGAGCATACCCTGTGATGTTCACAAGCTCTACCACGTCTTGGACATCTGTCTGTGTAATCATCATTTTAGTTCTTCATGTTGAATATCTAGGTAGATGTAGCATTGCCAAGCTTGAACAGAAGATCACTTTTCTGTTTTCAGAAGTGTTTCTAGGTTGCAGCAACATAAGAAGGCTCAGCAGGAATCATGTTACTACAAATACAAAAGTCCTGTGTTAATATGGCTTTGCACTAATTAAGATTTTGGGAAATCTGCGAGCTGGAGGCAGAGAGCTCAGAGAGCTTCCCCCCCAGCCAGCAGTAAAAAAATAAGTGTCCTTGGTCAGATTTAGAATTGAGAACAAGGTAACAATTCTAAGTCCATGTCACTGAATAAGACTATTAAAAAAACACCCAAATAAAATAATTTGCATATTCGAGAACTAAAACCCCAAACCACAACCCAACAACACACCCTTCCTCCATTCCTTGGGGTAAAAAGGAGGTTTCATAGGAAGTTCTGCAGCAGCACATGGCCTTCTTGCTCACGATAAGCGTGCAGAAGACTGGCGTGGCTGAGATCAGCCAGTGTGAATAGTTTCCACTAGCAGCTCCCCCCTCACCTGTTCTTGTGTCCAGGCAATTCCAATAGAGAAACTTGTATCCAGAAGGACACATTTAAAGTCTGTCTTTTAGTTACAATGGTTGATTGTTGCTAACTGTAGAGGTTCATCAGATTCCCATACAGCTGCTGACTTGTGTAGGTAAGCAGGGACCACCTTAAGAGATGCCGAGCAATACATGGAAAAATCTTACAACAATCTTAATTTTCTTACAATAACCTTAGTTTTTAAGTGAGGAAAAAGAGCTCTAATGAATCATCATGGGAGTCTCTGCCATTAACTATGGAAGCTGATGAAGAGTACAGTATCTCAGAATCTGATAGATATTAGAGACCAGGTAGTTTAGACAGTGTCAGTGACAAATTTCAGATCTTTCTCCCATCTGGGTGGCAGTCAAAGAAATCCAGTCCTGAGGTGCCAATACAGGCTTTCTATTCCCACAGAATAGCACCCAAAATTATTTTCTCAAGATGTCGTAGGATGAGGGACAAGAAAAGAGAAGTTTGCCTTTCTGTTGTATAGGTCTGAAGAAGCAAATTATCCTTCTTTTCTTCTTTACTCTGTGTCCGATTTTGAAATAAATCTATTTAGAAGTTAGATGATTTGAAATTAAAGGGAGATCTCTGGGAGAGCAGTAAGGAGTTTGTAGGGAAAACACCAGACTTTTTGGTGATTTATAACACAAACTCCTTAGAAGGCTTTTTGTTTTCCTTCCTTAGTTATTGCCTAAGGTAGATATCACAGTAATCATTCAGACAGCAATGTTCCCAGAAGTTAAAAACTGCAAATAATCATTTCTACTTGAAATATTTAAGACATAGAAAAGCAAACTACATTAGCAGAAAATTTGAGGACACTGACCTTTTTTTTTGTTTTTCTGGATCTGCCCGGATCTGGACAATGAATAACAAATTAGCAGTTGGTGCCACACAGCCTTATGAGTTTCCAGCTGTGTCAGAAAGCATATGTATGGAAGACATGTGCTGCTGGAAAAAAAATCAAACAAACAAAAAAACAGTGGTCTCAAACACATGGGTAAACTTGTCCTCATAGTGAAACAGCTGCAGGAATAAGGAAATAACCTGAAGTTAGGGATCAGGTAAATAAAATCTGGTCATATAAAACCCATCATCTTAAGAATTATGTGGAGCTTCCTATCAGAAACTCTTTGCAAAATTCCCTTTTCTCCTCATGGCACAAACAGGATTTGACAGATGCTTGCAAGCTAAATCTAAAGCACAAACTAAAATGACTGCCTTTAATTTGATGCCTCCAGCATATATACGCTATTCTGAGAATCAAGAGAAGACCTTTAGCTAGTGTAATGCAGAGTTGTTCCACTGAAATTAATAGCATTTGCCACACCCACTGAAGAGTTTGCCTTCTCTATATAATAGCTTGGAATGGAAGTTAAATTTAGGTACCTACAGCGCATATCATGCACACAATTTGACAAGAAAGAATAAATACCAGGTTATGTCAGCAATGCCTAATCAGCAGGCTATTGGCACTTTCGGTACTATTGGTACTATTGGTACTATTCATGGCTAAGATAATGTAG
>VZTL01071341.1:0-10583 GCA_013400535.1 Scopus umbretta | reverse complement strand
TCCAAGGATGGAGACTGCACCACTTCTGGGTTCTTCTTCCACAGCTGCCTACCCTAATATCTTGTCTAAAGCCTCCCAAATTGCAACTTGTAGCTACTGCTCCTGGCCCTGCCAAGGAGGGTTTGGCTTTGCAGCTACCCTTCAAGTGGTGGTAGGCTGCCGTTAGATGCACAGGCCCCTCCTCCTGGGTGACATGCTCCTGGCCCCTGGCCATCCAGGTAGCTGATGGACGAAGTCTCTGTAGTTTCTCTGTACCCTCTTTCTTGTTGACAGAAAAACAACTTGTCGAACCCAGGTCAAATGTCATTAAAAAATTGGGTAAAACCAAACTTTTTTTTTTTTTACTAGATCTTGTAGGAAATTCACTCAAAATGTTTTGACACAAATAGCCTTTTTTGTTAATCAATGTTTCTGAAGTGCCCGCCTAGTTATACCAGCGATAGGCCACCAGTCTCTGCAAGCGGTCAGGAAAGGATGAGGAGCCCAAATACTTGACGAGTTAAGCATGTTGTCCGAAGTCAGTTATTCATTTTGCCTTCAGCAACGAGCACTGTCCTCCTCCAAACCAGCAATCTCAGCAGCAACAGCCAGCTCTCCCTAGGCTCCAGCCCCTTCTCCTGTCTACCTCGGCTGTTTAAAAGCTGCCTTGTCCTATTAATCAGCTCCGAATACACACGTCTGGCTGGCCGGAGAGTCCAGCCCAGGCTCACCCATGAGCTCCACGTAGGGGCGAGGTGCCAGCCAGCCCCGCTGCCCCGGCTGCGGGATCCCGCTTCCCCGCACCGTATTCGCGGCTCCTCCGGCTGCTCGTGAGGTTAACGCCTGTGCCGTGGGAGTAAATGATAAGTGACACCGTTGAAATTAAGAAATTAATATGACTGGTTTTAAATTGCGTAGGAGTTCTGCAGTGGGTTTAAAGGTGATCAGACAGCAAGCAGCATGCTGAATATTGATTTTTCTGTATGACAAGTACTATTTTTGTATTCTTCACTGTCAAATAAACAAATCCTACAATACAAATTAAAGGGGCATGTCCAATAAATCCCTTGTTTATAAAATAGCTGGATTCTACAGGGCAGATTAATTATGGATGGCAATTAATTTGAGCTGCTAACAGCTAAAATCATGAATATTTTAGTGGAAGTCCACCTACAGCACCAGCCCTGGAAATTACATCCTACGTTCCAGTGCCTGCCTTTATTCTGAAAACATTGCTTCCATTTGTGATGGGAAGCAACAACTTATAAACACTGCAATAATCATACAGCACCACACGCTTTCTGCTTTTCGGTATGCCAGATGAGTCATCCCGGTTATTTTGTATTACAGCGTTATCAGAATGGATCTCATGATATGATTATAATGCATGTAAAGCTTAGCAAGGAAATACTATATAAATTTTTAATATAATTTTCTGTTCAGTGCTCATGTTTTGTAGTGCACAGAGGCAAATTATTTTAACTAGTTTATGCCAGAGTGCATAGTTGCTGCTTGAATTGCTTTGTCTCCATCATCCAAGACTCAGTTTGATGAGAAAACACTTACTACATAATTTTATGAATACTGTGCCATGTACATACGATGTGAAGATTGCCTATCGTATGTAATTGTCTATTTTTCTATTTGAATTTTTATTTCATCCTGCTGATTGCCAAGTAAGACAAGACTTTTATAGAAATTAATCATTTTTTATCATGTGGTTCTTCAAATGCAGAAGTGAAATACCAGTCTTCTATCTCATCATGCGTGTCTGAAGGTCAAAGAAGCTTCAGAAAGGTGATTTTTTTTTTTTCCCCCGAAACATACTAGCCCAAAGATCAGGATTTACTGAAATTATATTTGACATTTATTGAAATCATAGTTCTTTTTCATACTTTGCTATTTTGGAATTCACTTGCAAAGTGGAGAATTTTAATGCCTGGATAAGTAAGGGTTTGCTAACAATATCTAGAACCCGTATTATGGAAAGGGCTTCCCCTCCCCAGCCCGCCCGTGCAGTTTTGCTCTGTCTGTGGGCTACAGGGGACAGACATCCATCCCCCGGGAGCTTAACCAGCCTACTGGGAAGATTTAAAAGCAAAGCACTGAACACAGCGTCATAAAGTGCAAACTCATAATGGAAGAAAATACCGGGAGCTTTCCAGAACAAAATATAAGCCATGTTGCAGTCCCATGTAACAGAGCTGTAAGGCAATTAGAAGCACAACCCTCAGGTGCAGTTGGCTTTGTGTGAACCTAGAGCAGTAGACACTGCTACAAAGGAAAGAACAGTGACTGTGACTTTTTTTTTTTTTCTGTTTTCCTGAGAATTTTGCCCTTCTGCTGGCTCGTCATCTGTAAGAAAAAAGCATGAAAAGAAATTGCCTAGGTGTGGAGTGGTCTAGCCTGACTAGTTAGTTAATTAAGAGGAGGCTTCTCTCAACAGGGGAAACCAACAGTATCGGAATAGCAAAAGCAACAGACCTTGAGGAAAAGCATAGAGGAACTCTCAGTTGGGAAATAATCCGTGTCTGTTCCCAAATACTCTGACAATGTTTATTCATCCCCACTTGAGCCAAAGCGTTCGCAGTGGGAGCTGAGAAATTGAAGGGAAAATGAGCGCCAAGGGTGGCTGATGGAGAGGGGCGATTTTCTGCAAGGGCAGTGGGCTTCCCCAGAGGGATGCAGCTTGGGCAAATAAGATTTAGAAAAGTTCACAGGAGCGGGTGGAGGTTTACACAAGGAAGGGAGGAGCTGTTCTCTCAGGTATACCTTTTAGGTTGAGTGAGTACATCATGTGAGTTCATGTATTCCAGCTTTTTTAGAAGGGACCAGTCATTTAAATAAATCACCTGCTATTGNGGGTTAAACCACAACAACTTGCAGAGGGGAAAAAGAAAAAATCTGATGGTACGAAACAGAGTTGGGCTTGTTGGGAAGGCTGGGGGAGAAGCAGTCTAAAAAGGCCATGATGTGTTTTATTCTTATAGAGAATGGAGCCAAGAATGAAATCTGTCTCCAATGAGACGCGGTCAGGTGAGAGCAAGAGGCGTTTATAGCGTGGACGGGGAGAGGATGACCACTGGAGGTAAGCCTGAGGGACAGCAGTCATCGGAGGAGTACTGAGAGGAGGCTGGAGGAGTAAATCTTCAGTGGGTAATGGAAGGCAGGAGTGGCCGCAGTAAGGCTGACTGAAGGCTGGGCAGGGTTTTAAAAGCAGGACATAAACGGAGAGAGAGCTTTGGCATGCTTCGGATGCCCTGGTAAGAGCACTGAAGATTAGAAAACAGCTGCAGTGGTAAAGACTTCAGGGTTAGTTTTACAGCCAACTGGTCAAGTCAGAGACATCTGTAGGTATCCTACATAGAGAAGGACAAAGATAATTGCAAAGCTGCAGCCATACGGCTCTGCCCTTTGGAGTCTGAAGCCTTGCGTCCTCCACGATCAAGCAGGCTGGCACAATTAACAGTGTTAATCACACCCCTTCTCCATGCTCATCAGAACTTACTGGGGAAGGGAAAAAGTGCAGCTCATGAATATTTATGGTTGGTATTTACACGGGCAGCGCCTGGTTACGGAAACACAAAAGCATAAAACAGTTTAAGAGGCTGCTTTATTCTTAGATAAAATGCTGTTACTTGACAAGTCTTCTTCCATAAAAATGCAGACACAAGAATTGATATAAACAGCAAGAGTAAAGGTCAGATTGACTGCTCCTGCATACGTCAAAAGATTAACATTTTAGAGATGACATATAAAGTCTCCCATGTTTAGTTTCCAGCCCTGTCTGTAAGGGACTGAGGAAGGATAGAAAAGACTGCCTTTCTTTTCTGTGGCATACAAAGAAGTGCCTAGAAACCTGGCCACAGCTGTGCCGCTCTCACGTTTTGATTACTTTGCATGGAGGATTTCTCCAGAAAAGTGAGAAATTAATGGTTTGGTGTCACAAGGAACAAGTAAGGGACATCTAAGGCAGTACAGTTCATAATCTGGATGTAGAAAAAGGAAGCTGGCTTTGTTAACACTAATTTAATTCAGATTCTGAACACTTATTTGAGAAGAAAAGCTTTCCTTGGGAAAGATTCGCATGCCCAACTCTTTCAGCTGCAGAATAGGAAAGCTTCTTTTTAGATTTTCTGGTTAAAGCAGATTAGATGTGACTTAAGATTCTTGATTTATTTGTTTACGTATTTATTTGCTTTTTAAACCTAAGGGTAAAAAACATGAGCAGATTTAAGTTCTTTCATCTCCAGGCACAGTAGTTTCACTTTAAACATTGCTTATATAACACAAAGCAGCAAAACTGTGATTCCTTTTTCCATTTAAATAGCCTTCGCTATTTGTTGCATGGAGTTAAAAAACTCAGTCCTGCGGCTCGACACACGGCAGATCAGTCAATTACAAAGCCAGAAGGAACGTCTGCTTGATACCAGCCATAAAGCTTCCCTGAATTAATTTCTATTTTAACTAGAGGATGTCTTATAAGAAAAAAAAGTCCAGATTTGATTTTCGGTTTACCATTGGCATTGACCTTAAACAATACACATAGGTTTTAAGGTGACAAATGTGGTTTTTTAAAAAAAAGAAAAAAAAAAAAGAAAAAAAGGAGCCCTCTTCCTTTCCTCTCGAAGCCAAGGTGTCCAGATGCTGCCAGCAAGCCCTGTTCAGCCTTCACCTCCTCAGGCCGAGCGTGCGGAGCTCCCTACATAACCACATGTCCCTGGGGACCTTTTCCACTGCATGACTTTTTTTTTTTTTTTTTCCCCACTTCTTGACTTACAAGCACAGAAGATGACCCGACATTCTGCAGCAGTGATGCATGCAGAAGCTTCCCTCCCAGCTCTCTGCTTGTCTCTCTCTCTGCACACAAAATTTTCATCAGCTTTTCTGGCCGAGCTGTTGGTTGGAAGCCAGTGTTGATGTTCACCTGCCATGGACCCGAAGTCATGCTCAGAGCCACAGTGCTCACAGTAAAATCCCCCACCTCCAGGAGTGGCCTCGTTCTGGAACCTGGGATCTTAAAAATTGTCTTTTATAATTGACTTGACCTTTAGATTAGCGATTTGCATATGCCAAGCTGACCAACAAGCTGGAGAGCTCTGGTGTCCCATCATCCTCATCTGCATCCCCACAGCCTTTGTGCCATCTGCAGGCTTCATACAACATGGTTTTATGTTTCTTCCCAGGCCATTGATTGAAATGCTTAATAACCTGGGCTGAAGACCAGTTCTTTGGTACCCTATTAGCGATGCACCAGTGCACAGACCCCAAAGTCACAGTACCACTGAGATCCATCAGCCGGTTTTGAATCCACATAAGCTGTGCTGTACTGCAGAGTTGTGCTGCTGTCGTGCTGAAATGCTGTACTGCAGAAATCAGGAAAGCAACATTTTGCTTCTTATAGTAAAATCTAACCGATGGGGTTAATCTTTCCTGCAGGAAATGCCTGTGATGGAGGTAAGGAAGCCTCAAGTTTCAGTTGTGTCCCCTTGGATTTAAGATAAAGAGTGGTAGTGAGGGAGTGGAAGAAACGAGGACTAAAGTCTGCAAGAAAGAGAGAACCTCTGTGTATTTCTGCTTATTTTCAGGAAAACAAGTTGCTTTTGCTGTGTTCAGGAATTCTACATTTGTATGCAAAAAAAAAAGGACTGATTAATGCCTAAATCGTTTTACTAAGTCACTTATATAACCTATTCATACACTATCTGTATTTTGTATTTCTGACATTTTTAGGATAAACTTGTTCTAAGAATTTGTTAAAATATGAAAATGTGTTGAAGCAAATATTTTTTCAGTAGTTTTCCCATATAGTATAGAAATTTCAGGCATCTCACTAACATTAAGGCACTTCATTTTTCAAGTCAGAAACCCGGAATATTGAGATTAATACTCAGGTAGCCATACAGGCACCAAGGATTTAAAACTCCAATTAATATAATCCAGAGACTGACATTTCAAATACCGTTTGCTCGATACTGCCAAAATATAAATGTCTGCCTAAGTATTAATATTTTGTGATTTAATATGTAGTATTATTGATGTGTGTTTCTTATATTGCTCAACAGAACAACCAATAACTCCTTCTGGAATCTGGACTGAGGATCATGTCCTGCTCCGCTGATGGAGGCACTGGCCGAGGACCTTACCACCAGCCAGCACCAAGTGCCATGACCCTGACCCGCTGCTCCTGCCTCCGTGCTCGTAACCCATCTCTGTGGAAGGGATCTTGGGCAAAAACTCAGAGCAGCACCCCTTGCTATTTCAGCTGATCTTCACCAACCACCAGCTAGACGTTGATGAGTGTCCTGTTTCCCACCAACTTCCTCCAGACATGGTGGGAAATGTTCCTTGAAAAGAGGCAGGTGGTTTGCTCACCTTCTCACAATTTTAGAGTGACTGTTTCTAACCAAGATAGATTAACCTGAGTAGGAAGTTTTTAGCAGGCCTGTAGTGACAGGAAAAGGGGTAAAGGCTTTAAACTAAAAGAGGGGAGGTTCAGACTAGATATAAGGAATAAATTCTTTATGATGAGGGTGCTGAGACACCAGCACAGGTTGCCCAGAGAGGCTGTAGCTGCCCCATCCCTGGAGACATTCCAGGCCAGGCTGGACGGGGCTCTGAGCAACCTGCTCCAGTTGAAGATGTCCCTGCTCATTGCAAGGGGGTTGGGCTAGATGGCCTCTAAAGGTCCCTTCCCACCCAAACCAGTCTGTGATTCTATGAACTTGTAGTGTCCAAGAAGAGGAGGAGAAGAGATATTTCACTTCTCATGGTCTGTGGGAAGAGCATTACAAACCAAGCACAAGAAGGAAAGGAGAAGTGGTTTGAGAGTCTGAGGTGCAGAGATGGTGTTTTGCTCTTGAGCAGGAGGTGGTGAAGGCTATAATGCCTCATTTTTATCTCTTGGGGCCGTGATCAATGCACCATTTATATTTACTCCCCCAGCATCAGGAGCATAGACCAAATCCTTGAGAAGTGCCAACCAGACAATTGTCTTGGGTATGATTAAATAAAATAATTAAATAGGGCCTATTCCTTTTTAATTAGATTGCATCAGAACTTCTTCCATTACAGAAAAGATGATTCGGTTCAATTAGCTTTATTCTCAGATGTGAAGCATTCTAACATACTTTTTTTCCTTTGTTAAATTAATTTAATTAGAAAACACTGTTTTTATGAAACAGGATACTGTAGCTTCAAGAAATGAATTTTCATATGCAGACTACTTGGGAAAAAAAGCAATGAGAGTAATTTTGATAAGTAAGCCTCAGACTGAATATCTCTATTGTTGCTCATGCCCTGAGGTTATATTTTTAATTGCATGTAATAAATATAACTTTATTAATTAGAAATTATCTGGAAAGGAAAGAGACATTTTTTTCTGCTTTATGCTATACAGAGGCTTAAAATAAAATTACTGTTCCTAGGGGTAGGTGCATCTAATCTACCGTTCTTTTTTTGCTCTTAGGCTGACAGCAATATCAAGAATATAAAATCTTTTTTTGCTTCCTTTTTTTTTTTTAATAATTGGAGAAGCAGGTTGTTATTCTTTAACTGAAGGAAATTTGGGAGGTTTCTTATTTCTCGGGAAAGCTTTTTTTCCCCGGGTTTGTGATGGAAATCTCACTTGCCAACAAAACCAGGGTGTCCGTGCTTTCTATTAATTTTTTTCCTTGCATCAGATTTTAATACGTTATTTCTTGCAAAACCACAATGTTAATTTTATATTCGGCAAAGTGTCTTCAACACACAAAATAATAACTTGGGGGTAATGATAAGATTTAAGACTGAGGACTTGATTGTAGGATATAAGGCAAAAGGGAAATAGTAAGGCATGGCATCTTTTTGTCCTTTCTTTCACTCTTAAATTTAAAATGAGAAAAAAAATCCCATAGATTTCAGATATCTTCACTGGAGGAAATTTTTCTCAGCTGTACAGGACAAGCTGACTTGACACACAAATAATAAGACTAAGATGTTTCAAATTTGACTAGATTTCATACTAATAGTGAGGAAAAACTTCCCACACAGTTTGGGCTGTGTCCTTGCAGGATCTTCTCATCAGCAAATTTGTTCTCACACTGCACAGCTCCCACACCAGGAGCAGACATGGCACTTGTTCTGGGAGGCTTTGTCAGGGACCGTTTTGGTGCTTTGGGTGCTGGAAATGTGGGAAGACCAGAGCTGGGGTGGGCTCAGTCTGTACAGGATGGTCATGGTATTTGCAGATGGAAGTTTGGTGGCTCCAGGTCCTTGTCTGAAGCTCAGCCAAGCGCTAATGGAGGGTGAATAAGCTGGTTTCATTTCTGCTTGTCTCCAGCTGCTTTGTCTTTCCCTTTGCCAACAAGAAAGAGAGGTGCTTCCAAAGCACAATAATACATAGTTTTCTTTCTTCCTAACTATGCCAAAAAATTCATCTCCTGTCTTATCATGTACACCTTAGTTTTTGTATATACATTTCTCAACCAAGAATCAGAGAATCACAGAATGGTTGGGGTTGGAAGGGACCTCTGGAGATCATCTAGTCCAACCTCCCTGCTGATGCAGGTTCACCTAGAGCAGGTTGCACAGGATCACATCCAGGAGGGTTTTTAATATCTCCACAGAAGGAGACTCTACAACCTCTCTGGGCAGTCTGTTCCAGTGCTCTGTCACCCTCAAAGTAAAGAAATTCCTCCTCATATTCAGATGGAACTTGCTATTTTTCAGTTTGTGCCCATTGCCCCTTTTCCTGTTGCTGGGCACCACTGGAAAGAGTCTGACCCAGTCCTCCTTACACCAGCCTTTAAGACATTTGTAAGCAGTGATGAGATCCCCTCTCAGTCTCCTCTTCTCCAGGCTAAACAGACCCAGCTCTCCCAGCCCTTCCTTGTAAGGGAGATGCTCCAGTCCCCTAATCATCTTCGTAGCCCTCCACTGGACTCTCTCTAGTCTTGTCTTTCTTGAACCAGGGAGCCCAGGGTAAGATAACCTCTCTCAGCCTGCTGGCCACACTCTTTCTAATGCACCCCAGGATACCTTTGGCCTTCTTGGCCACCAGGGCACGTTGCTGGCTCATGGTCAACTTGTTGTCCACAGCACTCCCAGGTCTTTCTCTGCAGAGCTGCTTTCCAGCTATTTCCCCTAACCTGTACTGGTACATGGGTTATTCCTCCCTAGGTGTAGGATCCTACACTTGCCTTTGCTGAACTTCATTAGGTTCCTCTCCATCCAATTCTCTAGCCTGTCCAGGTCTCACTGAATGGCAGCGCAGCCTTCTGCTGTATCAGCCGTTCCTCCCATTTTTGTATCACCCACAAACTTGAATCTAGACATGTGCTTTTATGCTTGTTTGCAGAGAGCAATTTAACCCAACCCTTACCTGGAGGTAAACAATAAATGAATTTGAATTTCTGGGATACTCCTGGATGGAGTCCCGCCGGCTGTACATTTGAGCCCCATGTCCGGCTCACTGGGTCTGCCCGGGGCCACCAGGTCCCTCTGGCACAGCCATGCCACGTGGGGACAGGACTCCTGCTTTGCTCAGAGATGGCTTGGACACGCCAGCTGCACAAATGCTTCCTTAGCAAGGGGCTTGGCCAGGGGTGTAAACATGGGGACACATGCAGTACCTTGCTGCCTTTTCCCCAAATTGTTATCATGTTTTACTAATACTGGTTTTATCGTTTTTTGGTCCTCAGGAAGCCAGAAGGAAAGCGCTGGGTTTCGTGCATCACCAGGGACCCACAGAGCCCTGCACGACATGCAGCTCCTGCGTGTGTGGTGGGTGCCGCACACAGGCAAAGCCAAGGGAAGACGTTTCCAGACCTAGACAAACTGCATCTGTTATTAGCCTGCTTTCGGTTGGAGGTATTTGCCTGTATTTTTGAATGCAGAATATTCTGCCATTACTTCTGTGAAACTGAGTTTAGGATCGAATACTCTCTTCCTAAAACTTTTTTTTTTTTTTTTTTAGATTTGAGAAAATTCTCATCAGGCTCCAGTTTCGAACCTTTTCCTGCCTCATTTGTTTTTTATTATCATAGGTATCAAATACAATAAGTTACTTACCTGGGAAGATAAATGCATTTATGCACTGAACTTCAACCTGAAAAAAAGAAATGCACAGAGTTCTGGAGAATATTAATAAACCTTTCATTCATTTAAAAGTATTAGTAATTCCTGCTTCTCTGTGATCCTGAGACTTGCTCCAGAACTTTCTCCTACCATGGCTCAAGCCATGGAAGCAAGGGCTCCTGTGATGGAACTGGGTAGGTGGGGATCATGCACACACCACTTCCCATCACCGGTGTTTCCTCCTGCTCCTGTACAGCCTCTCTTATTGTGCTGTCAGAACTGCTGGTGATAAAATTTGATAAACAGCAAGATGATTTTGAGGAAAGGAGGGAAACAAACAAACAAACAAACCCACAAATGTAAGAGAGTCTAGAATTTTTTTTTTTTTTCCTTTTCCATCTGGTCTAGTTCCTTGACCCAGTTCACCCTCTGGCCACACAGCTAAGCCAAGGAAAAGGAGCGGGGTGGAAACAGGAATGGGGTGGCTGGAGAAGGGATGGCGCAAGCTGAAAGCACGGCTGCCTTGCAGAGGCTGGAGGGGAGGCTGG
>VZTL01071340.1:34071-64523 GCA_013400535.1 Scopus umbretta | reverse complement strand
CCCCCCCCTTGCTCTGTTTAAACAGCCCAGCGCTGCCTGCGAACAAAGCCTAAGAAGATTATGTTCTGTGAGGATAATCTCAGCTTTCTAGTGCTGTCTTGGCTTCAGAAATACAGCATTCCAGTTTTCTTCCAGGGTCATTTCAATTCCTTTCCCATCAACTCCTATATGCTTCTCCAGCTACTCCCTAACTTCTGGGGTGAAATGTTTTTAATGTTATAATTATCAAGGCTCCTCAGATTTTCCTGCCATTCAGGCTTGAGAGGGGCGGATTCCCCACCTGAAGGTAACAGGAATAGGCAGCAAGCAACTTTCTCAGTGATCCAGGTACCCCTCGGAGAGCAGTGAAGCATCATTCCCTGTGTGCGTGGGGAGCCAGCAGCCCGGAGCGCCTTGCTGCCCACCCAAAGGCATTATCCCATCTGAGCACTAAATTATGCAGAAAATATTCCAGCAGCTCAAATATTGAGCAAGTGGTAATGATGTTGTCACTTTGGCAGAAAGTGTAAATATCTGTGCAGATGGATAGCATTTGCAAATAAGATGAGCGAGATGAGAGAGGACCCCTTTTATCTGCCCTGCACAGCTCCCGTGCCGACAGGGGGACTGGCTGCTGTCTGCTGGCCAGGGGACAGATGCTCCCATCCTGGCACACCCTTTCCCACTCGCAGGCAGACCCCTGTGCCTACCCTGCTATAAGAATGAAGGGCAGCACAGAGCAGCCTACCCGGCAGGCACTGTGCGCTGAGGTCAAACATGCTGAAGCCCGAAGAGTGGCATCTGTTTATGCTGGCCTTGAATTTGGCTCCACGCCTGCCAGAAGACTGGAGAACATGCCGTGTAGGGTTTTGGCCTGCTTTATGCAGGCTGGATCCATTGGTAAATAAATGTCAGGGCTATTTTACACGTTTGAATACACTGTGCATAATGTGCCTTGGCTACAGATATTGTGGCTATATTTTGGGGTACATGTTGCCTATTTACATCTACAAATTTTATACAGAACATAAGTACAGCTATTAAGAGAACTGATAAATATGCGGGAGGAATGACTGAGAAAGAAAGCAACACAAGAACTAAGAGCAGAAAAACTGCTAAGAGCTACAGCCCTCTGCTAAGGCATGGTCTGGGGCACCTGGGAGCCCACTGCACAGCAGGGGTGCAAATCTCTTGACTTCCCTGTGTCGAGACCAAGGGATGGATCTTGGTCCAACTCCTGCCTGTCATGACCATATTTAATACCCTGTGAATGCACCGTCTTCTTCCTCTGGTCTTATGGAGGCTAGTCTACATTGTACTTGGTCTTATTGTGTTACCTTTAGTCTTTTGTTTGAGCTGTGGACACAGAAATTTGGCAGTGACATGAAAGCAACAAGCCAAATAACCAACATCACATAAATACCTCAAATAACTGTAATTGTTCTTTGTGGCACCAAGTCCTGCAGTGTTGACACCGAACAAATTCCTTTGACTTCTATGGATGTTTGGCCTGAATATGGATTGACTGAATCAGCCTGCATATCACAGGCTGCAGAGGAAGTAGAGTGATAGAGGAACAAAATGAACATGAACTAATGTCAAGTTCACCCTTAGGCTTAAGAAAGATTGAAAACAGCCAGTATAGTGCCTCACTCCATTTTACCCCATTCATTTGGAGGTGCTGCATCAACATTTCCCAGAGTCTTTCACATTAGAGCTCAGGGTGGGAAATCCCAATTCCCAGTAAGGCCAAACAAATGCCAAAATTAATTTAAAAAACAAATGCTGCAATAAAACCACGTATTCTAATGTAATTTCTTTTCCATTGACATGTTGCAAAGCACAGCCAGCAGCACACCTCCTACAGGAACATCTCAAGGGTATTTTGTGAGATTTCTCCAATTCCCACCAAAAATGACCAAGAAATTATCTAGGTGTTACAGAGTATCATTTCTTAAAACATGTTAGAAAGCTCTGATAGATGCAGTACAGTCTCTACAGTCAAGAACTTTCACTTCAAAGTACTCCAGGATATGCACTCAGGATATACACACAGCACAACTGATCACAGCCTTCCTGAGGTGGCAGGTAGTAGCTGCACACAGTACAAAGGAGCAAAAAAAGAGACGAAATATTGACATACTTCTGAAATGCTGTAAGAATACTTAATGCCCTTTCAGGTCACATAGTTGCCCTGGGTTTTAAGACACGGACACAGTAAACCCCTCAAGGCCCAGCTTCTGCTGGAATCCAAGGTGCCAGATGAGGAGCCTGCCAAACCACTCCTGTCTAAATGCCCTGAGGTTTCCTGATGCACAAGCTCCTAGTGGCTGGATGCCTCTGCGGTGGATCAGCTCCTCAGTGCAAGCCTTTCATTCTCTTCCCACAGCAATCAGGCTCTAAAGCCTCATGCCAGATATTAGAAAAAGGATCAGCAATGTGAGGTATGACATGAGCATGTGTGTATGTGTATGTAATTCTGTGGGTGTGTATACATGCACCGTCAACAGCCTGAGTTTGCTGAGAATTGTGATCCTCCAAGCCCCACAGCCACATCATCCAAGGAACATTGCCCCAGCCTAGCAAGAAAAGAGGTACTAAAATGACAGCCACTTTGCATTTTTTATGAGGTTTGTCTCCTACATGTCTCTCTACCTCTGCAAAGCCCTCTCATCGTGGCTTCAAAGTCCATCTTGTTTCTCTCAGCTGATCAGGAAGTTTTATTCTTGACTGTCTCCCCACCTCCCTGCCTGTCCCTGTGCCCTTGGCGTCAATGTCTCCTGATAGCAGAGTCTCTATGGCGCTCTCCTATTATACTGTCTTTCCCAAACACCTCTACCACCACTAACTTCTCCATGCTGTCAGTCACCCACAACTACTTCTGCTCCTGCACCATCCACACCAGCCAGACAGGAAAGCCAATTTTTCTCGGCTCACTGTTCCCCCCAGCCCGAGAGGAAGGAGCATACTCTAGGCCCTGGGGAGCTTCTACACTCCGAAGTCCATGTTTGTACCATAACTCTGCCCCAAATCCAAACTAGGGCAAGAACTGGGTACATGTAAAACGTCCTACTTAACACCCTAGTTTTCATGAATGAAAAACCTGGAAAAATGAGAGGGCGGGGAGGTGCTATATGATCTCATCCTGGTAAAAGATCAAGATGACTGGGAGACCAAGACTTCATGGAGCAATACAGTATATGTGCAGAGGTAAATTTAGCTATGGCCTGACAGTCTTGCTTTCCTGCTTGTAGATGGAGATAATCACACTTCCCTAATTCATCATGAGTGTTGAGAATAAACACAAAAATTCTTGAGGCGCATCTTAGCGTAAGAACACAACTCACAGAGGCATCAAAGGTCTACAGAGGCCACAGCAAAGCTTTGCTTAGCTTACAGAGGATGTGCTCATGGAAGGCTGATTGTTTCCCAAATGGAACAAAACCACCTTAAAATAAAACCTCAGGAGTTCATCTAACAGTACTGGGCAACCCCTCCCCTTCCTTCCACAAGCTCTTTTGACCTCTCTTTTTTCCTCTACCAGTCATCCTAACACAACCCAACAGCTGAGTTTGTGTAAATACTTTTGTATACTCTACTAATGCCAGTTCAACAAAGCCATCATTTCACTAGACTTCCTCAAGGCATGCACAGCTCAGCCTCTTCCTTTCATCCCAGAATCCAAGGTTCAGATGACCCTCTGTGGGTAGACAAAGTAAAAGCCCTGGGTATACATCAAATAATTCAGGAGTGGAATAAGCATCAGGAACTAAAACCAACTGACCTCTTCTTAGTCTCTGAGCTTGGCCCCTTTGTTTTCCAAGCCTTTGATGGACCAGGAAATCACTCTTCACTCCAATCACATTGAGACTTGCAGGTTCCTATGCCAAACTCTTCATTCAAACAAAACTATCCAGGGAGTGAAAACAAAGTGTATGGTTGTTCTTCAGGAAAGCTGAGTGAGATAACATGGTAATTTTATTTAGGTTCTCTTTATAAAGGATTGCTAATGT
Source organism: Scopus umbretta (assembly GCA_013400535.1). Taxonomy (NCBI): domain Eukaryota; kingdom Metazoa; phylum Chordata; class Aves; order Pelecaniformes; family Scopidae; genus Scopus; species Scopus umbretta. The sequence continues at coordinate 60,531 of VZTL01071340.1, read as the reverse complement.
TGTAGCAAATGATGGCTTCTAACACATGCAGCACTGCAGGCTCACAGCAAAGGAGAAATCTTAGTGAGCAAGTTGAATCCTTTTGGCAGGTTTAGTCACTCATAAGGAATTCCTTTCATTATTTAGTATAAACAAAGATATACCTTCATGAAAGACTTCTGCTGCTCATGCTGTTCACATTCATTTTTGATAGCTGAACAGAGAGCTAGAACCCTTTGCCTGTTCCACACCTGGGTGCAAGAGAGGTTCTCTTGTGAGACCACTGATTTTTCAGAAAAACGTTGGGGTTTCATGCTGAATTGGACTGATGGTCCATCAAATCTTGCCTTCTGCCTCTGAACTCCACTGAGGGAGTGAAAAGAGCTTGCAGCATGTTTGGTTCATCCAGCAAAGCCATGCACCACAGGGAGAGACTCCTTCCTGACCTCTACAGTGATTAGATAATGACTTGAAGCATGCGATTTGATTATCCCTCTGTTAGAGCCCAAATATGCCTCTGAGTCACTGTCCATGAGGGCAGGGAGTGAACTGGGACTGTAGACAGGATTTCTGACTCTCTACTTTAATTCTACCTAGGATTAAGAGGGAAGAAGTAGAGACCCTATATATACCCTACCTCTGCCCATCCCTGCTCTCCTCTTACAGCAGCACTAGCCCACCATCATGCTCACAGCCCCCAAAAGGTTTCATAGAATCGTAGAATCATTAAGGTTGGAAAAGACCTCTAGGATCATCTAGTCCAACCATCAACCCAACACTACCATGTCTACTAAAGAGCTGGGCTTCAAGAAAGACAGGCAAGAGTTACTGCATCTCTCCTCCTGTTCTATGAAAAAGGCTGCACACAATCCAGGGTCTTACACCAGCAACTTGTTACTATTTTGAGCAAATGGATGAACTGGGTCCTGCTACCTGGTGGCGATAGATACTGTAAAGATGTAGGTTTTGTCCACAGTGCAAAATTATACTTCTTTCCACATCTCTGCTCTGTATTACTGGCTGGCCCTTCGGTCCCATATTATTGAAGACTGTGCGAACTAGATGCTGATTGTTTGCTGTCTGATCCTTCACAGACCTTGCACTGACAGTTAAGTAGTCTTCTCTAACTCATCTGTCCTCAAAGCTAAATAATCCTCCTTTTTGGTATCTCCCCCACTTATAAACTTCAACGGTCAGTGCATCTTTTCCCCCCAGATTTTGCCAGTGCTAGGAAAACCCAAGAGAGAAGTGTGTGCTCTGATTATGTCCAAGCCAGAAACTGCAAGTACAGAATTCGCTAGGGGAAATCACTGCAAAATAAACAGATGAATAAGATAATCAATATTTTGCAAGCCTATAAAAAGCTGGGCTGGAACAGAGTGGGCAGGAACTAAAGGGCTGAGTGCCAATCAGGATAGCTGAAGGGTCTGTTCATTTATCCCCCAAAGATTTCCTCCTCCCTTAGGTTGTAACTAATAACACAAACTCCTATTTAATGCCACTAATGCTATTATGCTGGAAAGCCCAAACCTGAGGAGGGAAAAGGTAGTGTGGGGTAGCAGATGCCAGCAATCAGGCAAGATCAGAAGCAAAGCATGTCTCCTAGCTATAAGTATGAGATAAATGTTGACTTCATTGCCATCTGCATCCTCTATGCTCTGCTCCCCCTAACCCTCCTAATGCCTCCTCTTCCAAAACTCTGCTCTGTTCATGCCAAAATGATAATTGTTAATTTATTCTGCTTTTCTGGTTGCTGTGCTAACCCAGAGCTTGTGCTGCTTGGTGTCTAAGCAGCTTGTCCTGGGGATATGGTTAAACCTGCCTTTGATCAGCATTTAATCCTTCAAGGTGCTCAAGGGGCTGCAGTTTAGTTTCTATGTGAAAGCAATTAGAAAAAATGGAAAGGAAGGAACAGGACTCTCACTCTTTTTCTTTCCCTCCAAAAGAAACATTTACTGGGGTGGTGGTTACAATGGAAGGAGAAGCTGCTCCATGAGCCCGGCCCAGATCTGATGAATGTAAGAAGTGGGAACCCTGGCCATCAGGAGCCTAATCTGTCTGTTTCCACAGGTAGCCCAAAGATCTGTGTTATTTTGTTCCTCAGCTAAATATAAGCTGCTTATTAGAGAGAAAAGTTTATCCTCCCCTCCCTTCCCTCAAGCATCCATCAGGGAGGACAAGTAGAGGTAGCATTTTTAACAGATGGAAGCCAGTTCTCCAAGGGACTCTTGCAAAGTAAATAAATAAAAAGTAACTTGTAGTTCCTACACACAGCTTGTATGCATGTCTAGATAAAGCCCTAACTGTGGGGTACAGCCATCTGCAGGGATGCAGAAGCTGCAGATGAAGAACAAGGGGAGGAGCTGGGGAAGAATTTGAGAAGGTAAGACTAGACTGGATGAAGAAAGGCAGCTGGTGCCAAACTTCCCAGAGAAAGCTACTTAGAACAGGATTCTGTTAATGCTCTGGAACAGCATCTCTAGGAAAACTCCACACCTAAAATCACTTAAAACTAAGTGGTGTGAGGTCCACATCAATGTATTGCCACTGCACAGGATTTTCCCCAATGGGGAAAATGCACCATCCATTTTAGCAGTTTACAAGAACTTTGCACTTCCAAATCAAAGAGCAGCATAGTCCCCACTTGTCCCACACATTTTTGGTCTCAGACTCACAATGTAGAGGCCACAAAATGGTATTTCTTGACCTCTCTGTACACAGAGTTTGTTCATCACAATGATCTGGCACACACTTTTTTGTTACTGTCAGCCAAGCTCTTGGTCTCACAGAAATGAGATACAATACAGCTTCTCTATCTAACTAAGGTACTTCTAGAGTGCCAATCAATGTAGTTATCTATGAAATATGTCATCAGGATATTAAAGTTGGTTATCATTCCCCAAGTGCTATGGTGGGTTACTCAATTTGGGATTAAAGGTATAAATCTAAAAATAGATGGAACCATAAGGGGAGGACTTTGCCACTGCTACCGCTTACATATGGCTCAGCCTAGTAAACCTGGGATGCACTACAGCTCCTGCATTCCACTTGTTCTGCAACAGAATTGTTTTGTGCACCTGGATGAGATGCTTCTTTTCTCTAGGCCTCAGTAACCTTATGATACCTAGTTTCCTTATGAAACTCAATTTTAAATAAAATGGAATTAATGATATTGTCCTATTTTGGTAGGATAGTTTTAGCTGGCTCTAGACATGTAAACAGCTGTGAAATTGCAAATAATAATTTATCTCATTTGTGTTTGCTTACGGTTATGCTGTTGTAATGCTTTGTATACTCTTACATATTTCTGCTCTGTAACTGGAGACAGGAATTAGGATTTTAACTTGCCACTTGTCACATAATAAAGTCACTCACCTCTTGTATCTAGGAAAAAAATCTAGCAACCATATGTAATTTTGAAGTACCAAATAAACTTCACTACTTGCCCCAAGTCTCACAAATCTTCAAGCCATAACATTGTACTAAGGGACTGCCAGCTGAATGAGTAGCAAGAAATTAAAATCTCTTAACAGTTAAATACATGACTTGTTCAAATACCACATAGGAGAAACATTTTCATCTGGTATAGAAAATAAATTAGAAACATGTCAGCCCCACTTAGATATATGTTAAACTCTGTGAAACACCCCTTTTTATCACGTTTAAAACATGTGGGAAATACTGATGATACAGGGTTAAAATGGTCTCTGGCAGAATTAAAGCCGTTTCCAGGAGTGACCTGCAGACAGGAGCTCCCTCTCATTCAAAGCACCCTGCTCCATAGCTCAAAGCTGCCTCAGGGCTGGCGAGGAGCTGCCCCTTCCTTCCCTCTTCTACTGCTCCAAGCCCTGCAGCCTTACAAGGACTCTTGCTTTCTCATCTCTTGTTGTGCTCTGCAGCCCTAAAGAAAACACTGCCTGTGCTCTCCCTCCGCTGCAAATACACAGAGCATTAGCTTTGCTACTGAAAAAAATCACGGCTACCCTAGGCATGCTAGCAGAAAAGTGACTGAGAGGCACTTGAAAGAAAGAGTTAAATCAATTACAAAACCATGTCCCAGCTCCCCTTACCTGAGCTTCAGCTTTCCTCACTCATTTTTTTTCCTTCTCAGGCTTTTCAATATAGAAAAAATTGTGGTTAAATAAAAAAAATAAAAAAAGCCAGCAAGCTCAGCAGGAGCTACATGCTGATTAGAAAAGTTTTGCTTTGGGGGGTGCAGGTTTGGGGGTGGGAGGAAATGAAGCAAATAAATGGTATTAATCCTTTAAACCTGAGAGTTTTAGCTGCTGCATTAAAAAGTTGGCAGTGGTATCTTCTAATCCCAAAGCCCACTGCAGCGTATTATCCAGCAGACTGCATTCCCACACTTGACACCTCCCTAAAAGCTTTCCTGCATGTGTGCCAGTTTTATCAGCTACCTGGAGGACTAGAAGAGAACTTGCTCACTAATTCCCAACCTTAAAGCAATCTTGCTCTGTTCCTTGAATGGCAAGGTGAATAGGGCACTATCTTCAGAAAGCCTTTGCTTGTTCTGTTATACCACCTTGCTCTGCTATTAGCCCTGAGCCCAAATCACACTACTTAGTAGAATCATCAAAAGCATTCAGTGGTGGTCTAATTCTGCTCTCCCTGCTTTGCCCTGAGGTGTAAATGCCTCTGCTGTGGACCCTGAAAGCTGATGAGCAGTTCACAAAGCATGATGAAACAGTGCAGGCCACATTAAAAAAAAAGTCAGTATCCAAGTAAGCCTGAAGGAAGAATTTAAAGAGTCAGGATAAAAATAACAGAATTAGGACATAGCCAGAAATGAGGATTAATACTAGACAATGTCAATGACTATGAGTGATGAGGATTCCCCGTTGCATGTCTAGTACAAAAAATATCTCCACGAGTAACAACCTGCCCCCTAGCCCCAAGAAGAGTGAGCTCAGTGCTGAAATGCTGGAACTGCCATTTCAGATGAAATCTAGGTCCATGTAGTCCAGTAAGCGCCTATGATAGTAGCCAGCATCACACCCTGTGGTGAAAGGACAGCAAACACTGCTGTAAGAGGGAACTGTTATAGTCTAGTAGAACAACAGATGTAGTTGGAATAAACAGGCAAGTGTTCAGACATAAAATCTTTTTCAGGTTAAAAAACTAGCCTGTTATGGTCCAATTTTATCAATTGATTTACTAACCTTGCTTCATTTACACACCAACACCATTATTGCCACAACACCAATGTTAACTACAATCTGCTCTAGTAAGTTTTGGGCAGGTGTGCTCCTGCACCTCCTAGGTCTCATCATCATTTCTAGGGGTAAGTCTCGAAACAGCAGGCTTCTTAATAGCAGTGAAAGACCTGTCACGCTGCCTTGTCAATGCCCCCTGTGCAGTACATCCTCCCCAAGATCATGCTGAACCATCTTCTTGGTCCTGCGCCAGAGGAATAAGGAAACACCACCCAGTTAAAAGTAGAATTTGACAGATTTATTATGAATAATATTAATGTTTAACAATTCTAGATCCCCTGCTCCTTTGTGAGTTCACTCATAAATGCAGCATGTCTCCAGGTCTGCAAGGAACATGATACCTGTCCTTTGAACTTGTCCTCTTTCAAGTTACAAAATAAGATTTCATATTAAGATTTGGGGTGAAGGACAAACTGCTTGGAGTTTTGGTGTAGCATTACAATGTACTGAATGAATTATTTTCCCAAATCACAGCTTCCCTTGGATTCTGTCACAGAAAGGCTGACACACCAGACAGACCAGGGAAGAAATTAGATCATATGCAATCTGTTACTCTCTCTCTTTTTTTTAAGACACCTGAAGCAGATAAAAAACAGAGAGAGGGTGTCAGATCCCCACTGGGTATAAACTGGCATAGCTCTGCTACAGTCACTGAGTAGAATGAGTCAATATATTGATACCTACTGAGAAGTTATCCTGTGTATCTTAAAATATTAACACCAGAGTCAACATGAAGTAAAAGGGAAAAGGGCTTTCACCTCATCTGTTCAGATCTCCAGCCTAATGAATGTTTGACTTCCCTAACATACACACTTGACAAAATGAACCTGGCTGAGTCAGAGAGTGCCCGGTTAAACCACAACAGAGAGGCACTGCGGCACCCCCCTGTCCCTGCTGATCACCCTCCTCCTCCCAAACACCCACCTTCCACCCCAGAATATGCCTTGCTCTGTTGCCACACTCCTGTGTTGGGCAAAAAGTCCCCTGCGCCAGAAGAGGAAATAAAAATAATTGCCTAAGCAGGCCTCTAAAAATCAATTATCTACCTGCATTTTTTTATTTACAGGTAAAATGGTTCATGTTCTGCTATTACTGATATCAACGTAAATCTGGAAGATTGCTGTTAAAGACAGCAGAACAGAACTAGGATCAGAACCAGCAGTCTCCTATTGTATCTGAACTTACAGTATATTTTGGCAGTATATAATGTGCAATCTGGCTTTTTCTTGCGCACATTGTACTAGATCGTGGACACATTGTTTAACCTTGGGAAACAGCAGAACTTTTCTTCATTAACTATTTTATCAGCATCACCCTCTGTGAGGCCAATCCATAGCTCCTTGCTCAGGCAGAAGTGTACAAAAATCATATGTAGAGGAAACCACAGTCAAGTGGTACTTTGCCTGGCTGTTAGATGATGAGAAAAATCCTATAGTATTTACACATATAACAGCTGAGAAACAGACAGTGCTGGGTATCTGTGGAGGTACCTTGTACAACTCCTTGTACAGCACTCTCTCTCCTAACTGCAGGAGCGAGTTAAAAAGACAACTTCCATGCTCTGAAACGCTGGGGTTTGCAGCCTGGAATGGAGGATGAAGAACAGCAGTAGCGTTGTCCACCTCAGATCCCAACACAAACCATACAGCACAGGCAGGATCTATGCATTGTCCTCCACTGTGGAGTGCAGCTTTCCAAATTTGGTCTATTAGGTGCAGAATTTGGCCTCATAATCTCCCCCCAGCACTAGCAGATACTGATGAAGCAGACTGGAGAAATTTGGGGAAATGTCAGCTGTGTCAAACAGCAAGAGAAAGAGTCCAGAGGACTGGACTCCCCTGAAAATCTCTGGCATGGATATGGTTACTTCTAAAACCAGAGTGGACTGTGGTCAACAGCCTTTGGGGATTTCTGCTAGGCTGGGAAAGTTTAATAAGCAGACATGATGGGCAAAGGATTAAAATGCTTCAGTATTACATGTCAGGAATAAACACAAGGCGATTCAGCTCAGTCCATTTAATGCCTTCTTATTCCTGTCACACCTGTAAATGCTATTGACCATCACCAAGAGATGTGTTTCTTTAGGACAAGCATTTTTCCTATTCAAGGGAAGTTCCTCACAGTTAGATTTTAAGGACCACCCTGTCCCTCCTCCTCCCCCAGCCTATGGCTTCCTTTGGCAGCATTCTGGTGCAGATTTTCCTAGATAATTCAGTGGCTTTAATGTTTTCAAACTAAAGACTTCTTAAATTGAAAAATGTTTTTTTAAAAACTAACATTTTACTTTTCAACATTTTTCATTTTTGAAACATTTAAAATGCTAATTCTTTTATCAAAAATGTTATTGGAACTGTTATCAAAATGGTTATAACTGCAGTAAAACCCCTTAGAACATGAAAAACAAATCCATTTTGAACCCTGTGAAACAGAAAAAGCATGAAAACCTATACTGAAAGGGTAAGTTGAAAAATATTTTCCAGCCCAGCTCTTTAGAAAGGCAGGCAGTTAACCCACTCCTTGCTGCACTTGTCTCCCTCTCCTCTCTTCTTTGCAAGTGCAAGCACTGAAGTGAGGCCGGCATTCATTCCCTTTCAGTGAGGACACAACAAAGACTGAATTTTCCACAGCCTACCAGCCTACTTACCTACAGACCTACCAAACACTGTTTCTAGGGGGCTAGTTCTTCGCATGCCCACAATTTCATGCACAAATTATCAACTGTACAGCTTAAGGACAGTCTGAATTGACTACTTTACTGGGGCACACTTTGCAGGAAGGGACACAGAATGCTAAGTGGTCCTGACCGTATACATAGAACCACTGCTGCTGCATGCACACATCACTGGTAGCTGCTTGGGTCTCTCCTCAGAGCTATTTAAGCTGTAGGAAGTAAGCCTGATGAATATGAATTAAGGATCCTACTTGCCTTTTACCTCTAAAATGCCAGTAATCTTGAATACCTATATGGGACATGGACAACAACAACAAAAAGGGAGAAAGTGAAACCTTTCTTGAGACTTGAATTAAGATCATTTTAAAGTGTAATGTAATTGTGCACAAGCTGTCAAAAGCCACTGCACTCTGATCCTTCCTCTCCCTCTTGTTTAAATGCTCTCTGGGACCACAGCCTTATAGAGGTTTGGTGTAACAACTAAAAGGGTTGTCATGTTTAATGGAGCCAATGATGGCTAAATCTCTATCCCCGGTTAATCATTTGCTCTTGCCAGCATGGTAAAAGCCGAGCATCCCAAATCTCCAGGACAGTCGTGTTAATGGAATAAGCAAAAAAGTTAAGTGAGATGCTATCTGAGCCTGCCTGATGAGATTGCAGTTTGCAGACAACCCTGGCTTATCTTAGATGATGAACTATCAGGGATAAACAGAATGCATCAAGTCTGTTTCCCCAAGACCTTGACTTGGTCGTGGTAGGGGAATATGAATAACATCTAGGCAGCTCAATATAGATCAAATGAGGAACTGGATAAGATCATGGTGTTAACGAATATCCACTTCAAAATTATCCCCAAATACCTAGTCCAATAACCATGCAATCCAAAGGATTATGATTCTGGAGTACCTTATTCTAGGACACATAAATTAAGGCCAAAATGAAGGACTCCGTTCTAAATGTAATGTCTATATGCAGACATACATCATTCTTTCTATGTCATTCACTTACAATAATACTTGACTTTTACGTAATCACGAACTACAATGTATCTCAAAATGCTTTACAAAGCTGGGTCACTATCGTAATTCCAACACATAAGAGGAAACTGCAGTTAAGTAGTTTGCACAATTTGGCTAAGATTATAAAACCAGAAAATGGAAGATCCAGAAACAGATTCTCACACCCTGCTCTCCTCCAGATTCACAAACACACAGCTCTGTATCAACGAAGTTAGCAAGAAACAGTTTGGTAATAAAGACATAGACCAAAGTCTTGCAAAATGAAGACTAAATGTTGTCCCACATGTCTATGATCTCATCAAAATTATATATTCCATTTGATAACTACCACTGAGAAACAAATTTTAAAACATCTAGTTTAGGTATGCAAATCCATAATGTTTAGAGACATGCAAGGATTATTCATTTATGCCAATGTGACTGTATTATACGTGCCTGAACAAGGCATTGCATTAACATATCATTTTGTTTATCCTAAACAACGTATTGCCTAAACAGTGAATTGTTTGGGCTTTAAATTTATCTAGCTTTAAACACCAAAAAAACATGGTATGGCACCTAGCAGTGAAGGTGGGACTGAGCCATGGTTCAGGCTTGCTCCAGTAGCAGGTTATAGACTGGAATTTCTTGGTGCAGAATTAGTGTGGAATTTCACAATGGAATATTTTCAGAACAGAATCAACGATACTTTAAGTTAAAGTCCACAACCACAGCCTGGTTTGGAAAAACCTACAGGACTGGGTTCATTCCACAGTGGAGGTTAAAAGAATACTGTGACCTTATTACTGATGTATGACACTGCTCCGTTGTCTTTCAATGCTTTTCTCAGAATCCAATGGATACCAATTTAAATTTAAAAATTCCTCTTCAATTATAATCCCAGCTACAGAGTCATAATACAACAAACATCCAGTTTTAACACTAAAAATTTTGGAAGATAGCATGGTTTAGAATATTTGCTTCCAGAGCCCCAGTCACCTACAGCTAAGATCCAGAAATATTTCCCATTCCTTCTGCCATTCAAGCTACACTGTATCAAGTAAGGGAGAAATAACAGCAACTATTTTGGGAGCCTTCTAAACAGATTAATGCTCGTGTAACCCAGGCTTTCAGAATGGTTCTAATGGTATAGATGTGCGTTTTTGTTTGCATTTGTGTCCAAATCTTTTTATGACTAGCATTGGTTGAGAATTTTCCACTGAGGGGTAATTCATCAGAAGTAAACTATTTATAGGAATTGTTCTATATTCAGTTTTAAACAAGTTTAGGCATTTAGCAATAAGGCTTCAAGTTTCTTTAAAAACGTGTTTTGTTTGGAAAGCTTCATAAATAAATACTTAATGAAGTTAAAAAATGTCAAAGATTGAAACTCTTGTACTAATGTTGTTATATCCATGATGATCAAAGGATATAAATAAGCGAGATTTGCCTTTAGTAGACCCACCGGTATAGAAGGATACAATACAAAACATAAGGAACATAAACCCTATTCAGATCTAAAAGTGTAACAGCAGCTTTCAAAGCTACATGCAGGTTTAGACCAACAGCTCTGTATATAACATTATGATCTAATAAATTAGTCAATTTGAGGGAACAGGTTACTGCTACCTGTAGATCCATGGGGAGTGGTAATAGCAATAGTAATATGCTCTCTCCCTCAGTGGGACAGAGAGAGGACTAATTATTGCCTACAGGATGTGAAGGAGTTCATAGGCAGCAGGGTGGAAGAAGAAATACAACATACTATAAATCAATATTGCTATACTGAGCCCTTGATTTTTAGAGTCTAACAGTTACAAGCTTTAGCTTCTAAGATCTTCCTTTGAAACTGTTTTGAAGGACTCCCTTGAGGATCAGGACTGATAGGTTAGAGTGGTTATATGTGAAAAATGTTCTCCCACTGTTAACTGGATGTTTCTATTTACTGAGTGTCTGTGTGAGTTCACTATGGTACACGTCAGGTTTCCGGTCTCACCAGCTTCAGTTCAATGAGGGCCTTTCCAGCACTGGACGACTTTGCAGCATTGGTCCATATTCTGGACCACGCATGTGTTAAACCCACGGCTTTGGATGGTTTTATTATGAGTGACTTTCTACTATGGTCACTACAGAAACCAGGCCACCTGTGGCTTGGTTTCATTGAATGAATTTTGTTTCTGGTGATGAGTTTGGCAAGGTTGCTGCAGAAGCAGTCTCTGAGGGCTACAGGCATTTTAGGGAAGGAATCAGTTTTAGGAAAACATCTTTTAATTCCTATAGAAGTTTAATGGTTTTCTGTTTAAGTTCCTGCACATGGTGTTAAGTCATAAGCAAGTGTATACAATGGGTGCATCTGTGCAAAAAGACAGGGTTGTATTATTGCTATTTTGCATCAGGTGTTTGGATATTTCACATAGAGGTATGATCTATCTCCCTTGAGCAGTAGCCATTAAAAGATAGTTGGACTGACCCTCTCCAAATTCCTTGGAACAGGCCAGCTCAACATTTTCAACATTTTCGCATTTTGTTCAGAAATCTTGAATAAACTAGATGGGACAGCTCTTCATTCTCTGTACCCTACTGTACTCACATCATAGGTTACAACAGAGGGAAGTTCTTTCTGCCCAGGCCATAAGTTCCCTGGCATCCCTTTTCTGCTGCTGCGTCTGCCAACTGCTAGACAAATACAAGAGATCAATAAAGAGTTTCATCCTAGGTTGGCACAACGTACGTGAATGGTCTGCATACTACCACAGCCGAGACTGAAACTGGGATCCACAGATCAGAACTACTTCTGAAGATATGCAGGTACAGTCTGCGCCAGCAAGGGAACTGACACGACCTCTAGCCCGCTGGGAGCGTGGTGCCAACACAACAGACTCTGTCTTGATGCCAAATGTCTTCTGCTTTGTAATGGCAAAAGTAAGATCAGGCTAGTTATGCCTCCCAAGCCTCTAGGGAATAAGCAAGCATTTCAACTCCCCATTACCTCCTGGGAGTTCAGAGCAAGCAGAGGTCAGGCTCTGATTTGTCTAGAGCTATAGCAGAAGGCAGGGTCAAAACAGGACCCATACCCAGAAGTTGGTGCTTCCCTATTCCTTGCTTAGACCACTCTGCCTTTTTCCCTGTGGCATATTCTTATCTGAAAGCTGCTCGTTGGGAGGCTTACATTAGTTTACATGAAAACACTGAATAGAGAGGACTTACTTCTATGCACCATAGACTGTAACTGTAACACTGTAAGTACACGGCAGCTGCTGTTTGAAAGTGGACTCAACAGGCTTAATGTCTATGTAGTTTGGAGACAGAGAAGAAAACATTTCTGGCAGCATTTAGCATGACTGAGGTTGTTTCTACTACACATAAATGCACACAAATCCAACTCTGCTGCAAAGCAATGTGTAGTCTCTCTCTCTCTCACAAAGATCTTATTTCCAGTTTCCCAGTGACGAGGGTCACTATTAGGAAGAGAAAGAGGTATGGCTGTGATAGGCACATATTTCCCCAAATATGTCTTATTCTTCTACCTGGAAATTCCATCTGAGGAAGCTGGAGGATTACATATAAGTGTCTGGCCTTCCTGGACATCCAGTTTTCCAGTGCTTATGCACAGGTCAATGCTATAATGCATGTGCAGTGAACCAAATATTCCAGGAAGATCCGACACACATACATTGTACCAACAATCTGCCCACAAACAGTAAATCATAAGTATTTGAGAGACATTAGACTTGAGGTACAGGAATGGCTTAATCATGATGATCAACGCTTCTTGGTAGTGTCAGACTAACTATGCATATGCCTCCTTCCCCTGTGCACATATTTCTGCGAGGAAATCCTAGACAGAAACATAGCCATGCCACCAAGTAAAAGCAATGTGAAAGGTGTAGTGGACCAGATGTCACCACTGCCAGGTTGTACTGTCAGGTTTGACTTTGAGCACAGCTGCATCTAGACAGCCTAAACTCTATCAAACTCCGAAGCCTACTAATTAGGCAGCCTGGTGGCCTGCAATGAAGTTACAGAAAGCAGTAAACCTAGGGACTTCAGCAGAACTCGGGCTGTTTAAATGTGGCAACATTTTCTGACTCAGCAAACTGCTTGCCCTTTCCATGTTCCATTTTCTCATCTTAGAACAAGAAATACAAAAACTGGTTGCTTGCCCTCTAGCAGCGCTGTGATGTTCTAAGAAGCTACATAAAATGCTTTGAGATAGCAATGTAAAAATAGCTAAGCAAAAAGTTAGCATAAGAAACAGACTTATTAATAAAGAACGGCATGTGAAATAATTACAACTAGGATAAAACTGCAATGAGTCTCCTCAGTTCTTTACAGCATGAGGTGATGACCATTGAGAGGTCAAGGAAAAAAAACCACAACCCTCCCCTGGGATATACAATTAAACCTATCAAAGAGGTTATTTGCATCCATTTGTAGCATCTGGCACTGGCCATGACCAGAGACAGAATACCAGGCCAGATGGACCAATATGTATGGAAATTCTTACCATCTTCTGTGATTAATTTCTTCCTTCAGGTTGGATATGTCTCTTCTAATTACATATCAACATCTAACCAAAATTGGTGCTGACATATCATTGATTACACTGTGAGTTTATCTGCAGCTCAGCATTCTGGGACGATTTAGTCCCTTGCTTACCTCAACTCTAATGCAGGCTTTCTTTATCAGTGAATTTTTACATTCACTCATATGTTTTCCAAGCCTTGTCCTCAGAGATTACCGACGGAATCCATGACTCAACTGTAATTTGAACCAAAAATCTTTTTTAGTTCCTGATTCTTTGCTACTGTAAGACTGTAGCCTACAAGACTGTAGACTATAAGACTCCACATGATTTTCTAATAGCACAATCTTGTCCGTGAATTTATACAGCCTGGGTTTGCATGGCAGGATCCTAAAACCTTCCTACAAATTCTTCTGGAACAACAGCACTGTTTTTCTGTGATTCATTCTAAGACATGCAGAGCAAGGATGAGGTAAACAGCAAAGATAACAGAAATCTTGTCTTTACAAGAGCTATCCAGTGCTTTTGGGGGTTTTTTTGTTTGTTTGTTTGAGGATCACATAAATAATAGAAATTATTTAATTCATAATTATTTCATTTATAAAAAAATTATTTTATAAATAATTAGAAGCCATTAGCGTGGCACCATAAAATGATGACATTGCATTGTCATATCACATCAGGGACTCTGTCGCCATATTTTAAACTTCTTGACTAACTAGGATTTCTGTAAACATGGTTGAGTTCAACTACATGAAGGCCAGGGACTGAATCAGCCTCTCAAGAAGGTGCCCTTGAATCCAAGAAACCCAGAAAGGATGTAGAAAAGGATTGCTGTAGGATGGTCGCTCAGGCTGTGAAATGGGATAAAAGAAGAAACAGAGCTCCTGTAGATATGACTGCTTTGTCTTTACTCAGTATTCAGAGGGAAACAGTCTCCACACACAGCCCCTAGCCCTTTCTTGAATATAAACTCAGCTTCCCTATGGACATGAATTACGCATAATCCTAAACCTCAGCAGAAACGTAAAAAACAGATACTGCTTCTGAAGAGAAGCAAGTTTCCCTGAGGAGAAATACTACACATATCCTTATGTACACAGGCAGGGGTGTCCCGACAAAAATGCCCACTATTCATACACTGCATTTGAACAAACCGCTCCTCTTTGTCTCCTGTTGTGTAACAGGGGAGCACAGGCAGGGCAAGCACACACCCCGAGGCACCACTGCAGACTGCAGGACAACCTAACCTTTACCTGGGCCTGTCCCAGTGACCTTCTTAGGAATACAAATAAAGCATTGCGCAACTATTCCCATGCTGAGAAGCAGCAGAATCCACCCTTTCTCCCTCCACAGAAAATGATTTTTTTAAAAAGTGCCTTGACTCCTTAGACCAGTAGGTAATAAGCTAAATGTATTAACGTCTTGTTCTAGATATTGGCAATAAGACTTCCAAGAACACAGGCAATGCTAAAAAAAAAACCTAAATGGGTATTTCAATCATCACAGTAACTGGACTTGTAAAAACATATGGAATACTTTGAAGTCTAGGCCCAAGGTCAAAAAAGTGTGTGGCTAAAAGACCACTATAAATTGAACATCAGCAGCATGGGGCTCTGGTGGGCAAGTTGCAGACCCTACAGCCTTCTGCAGAGCACCCTGAACCTCCTCAGCTCAGATCAAGAGTAGCCAACAGGTCAGCCCTGCTGCTGAGCTCTGATACTGCTCCTTCCTTTCCTTTTCTTTAGTGTATTTTTTCCTCCAGCTTCAAATTGTCCATGTCTTTTGTTGAGAACTACTTGGATCTTTAATGGTTCTTCTGATAATACTTGCCTCTCTTACTTCTGACCAAAGAGAAAGAAAGAATGGGAATTGTACCCTTGACTAATTTACCTTCAGCTTAATTTCCATCTTCCTTCTACTCTCCCTCCTTTCTTCTTTCCCTCACTAGCTGAAATCACCTCAATAATTTTGTTCACAATTTTTGGTAAAATGAATTGATTGAACAGTTGCAGGCAAACTCTTAACTTGTGACAGAAGCAGAAGACAGCAAACAGGGACACTGAAAGTAGAGGCTGAGGTGATGTGGTCAGCTCTTTGGGTCACTGGTGTAAAAAATCCCCCCAGATTTCTGGAACCAGCAAAGAGAAATGTATGTCCGTAATGCTCCCTGAAGCAGTAAATGAAACCATCACCAGCAGCAGAGAATCACTCGCTCTTGGAAAGAAATGACTGAAGCAAAACATTGCATTTAACCATGCAGTCCAGGCATTCCCCATTTTTTAACACTGTATTCATGGGATGAGGATCAATATTTCTTTGCAGGACTGGCTGCATAAAAAGGCACCAATCCTTCTCAGGGCATTACAGGGATGAATTCCCAGGACTTCATCCCAAGACAGTACCAGGAGCCATAGAGCTGTGATGGTTCCTAAAGTCAAAGGATGAAATAATCTGGCTGAAGTTAAAAAAAAATCTTTCCAGTATGTTGGGAAAGAACAATAACAATATAGTGCTTGTCCTTTCAGATGGGCTATGTCAGGATCTAAAGAGATTTTAAATACTCCACATTTCTGCACTGCAGCATAGGGAAACTGAAACACCTGGCAATGTATGATGTGCCCCTAAAATTCACCATCCAATATGTCAAGGTAAGGCAGTGGCAGAGATAGGGAAAAAGTTGGGAGTTCTTGGCCTCAGTTCTGCTCAGTGCTGCTGCTGAGGAAAAAACCTCTTTAGCATTGCCCATTGGCAAGTGGGATATGGTTTCACTGACATCAACGGCAAAAGTTCTCACCAAGGAATGCATAACAGGCTCAGGTTTTCACCATTTCTGTAAATCAGCTATCAAGTATTAATTAGTCCAGTAGGGGAGGCTGGTCATTTTGCCAGTGTATATTTTCCTAATGTCTGGGTCAGGAAAAGTAGCCTGAGTCTATGGCTTGTTAAGTAAAAACCAACCTGTCTGGAATAACAATTACCTGAAATGAAATAAGCTTAGATATACACTACTAGCACTCAACTGAGCAGAATTTGTCACTCTGATCTTCAGTTACAGGACATATTCTTTTTTTCCTAAGCCAGTGAACATCAATTCCGGAGGACAGGCACCCCCATCACTTTACTCTGTTCCAGGCTACTGCAAGCCTGGTGTGCTCATAGTGCCTAGCGTCAGAAAAGGAAGTTACCAGGTAAAGGGATGCTTGCAGCACGCAGACATTTTTTTCTCCAGACTCTCCATATAAAAAAAAAGTTTGAAAGGAAGATAGCAAGAATTCTCTGCTCTCTTTCTCTTCTTCAAGCCTGTATAAGGTGCCAAATACATTTCTCAAGGAAAATTAATTTCTTTGCCTTTTCTTTGCCTTTAATGAACTGCCTTTGAATGCATGAGGGCACAGGAAGGAGAACAGACTCCGTGGCAAGATAATAAAAAGTGAAAAGGCATTCAAACCCATCAGTATCTTGTAAACCTACACTGACGGAAATATGCTGGACTGCAGACAGGGGAGCAAGATCAGGGAAACTTGGAATAGCTTTGGCATTCATTACTTAACTGCAAAGAATAGATGATATTGGGGTAGCATGGGGTCCTCCTGCAATCCTACAAAGAGGTTACGGAAGCAGATGACTAGATGTAGGCCACAAAAACTTAAGATTTTTCTCGGTCCTGTCCAGGCCACCAGCATTCCTAAACACTGCACTCAGTGCAGGACATCATAATTATCAGTAGCATAATCAGAATGTGAGAAAAGCTAAGATGGTCTACCATTAGACAAGTAAATCAAGAAGAACAAACAAAGGAAAGAAGAGAATGTCAGGCTTTTTACCTACTGTTTCCACTTTCACCTCACCAGATACTAGAAGACCCACAGCGCTTGTACGTCAGAAAATGTGTCTATATAAGCTCCAATAGTCTTTGGAATGAAACTGTCTCAAATGATCACCATAAGTCAGGGAAGTTACAAAAGATGAAGTACAAGAAACTCAGATGTTTTAATCCAATAAATATAGGGATTCCTGAGTGTTCAGACAGTGAGAATCTTTCCAGAGTGGACAGCCAAGTGGAGACCTTAGCAGAACCCATTTTCTATGTATAGTCCAGACAGCATAGTAATTGAATCAAAATGAATCAGGTCTTTTTTTAATTATTCTTTTATTTTGAAACACACGCATTTTTTCAACAATTTCAGGTCAATTCTTTGTTTAGTCAAACATGTTCACTTGCCCTGCAGAAGGCAGGCAGATCTAAAACCATCTTGCAACATTTGCTAGCACACATACGTGCTTAAGAAGCCAGTTTTCCTGCTTGGCAAAATGAGCAGTGCTGAAAGTTTGAAATTTTAATAAAACACTGGTAGACTTGGCTTCACTAAATCCTTGTTTAGGTATGCTCTGTGGGTGAGATAAGGAGAAACACTGTTAATGACCAGTGTGGTTGATACACACTTGTCTACTGTGTGTTCTCTCCCTTAACCACCCCGTAATTGCCTTCCCAACACTATTTGGGAAATTTCAGTACTCTGCTGCTTTGCCCTCATGCTATGGTTTGAAGCCTTCACCAGTAGTGGAGGACATGTGTGCACTGAAACATCTGGTAGCTGAAACAGCAAACCTGCAGAACCAGCCAGACAGAAACAATTCCAGACATCATCCCTGTAACGTCTCCACTGGCTGGGGCCATTAAACAAACCAGCTGGAGCAGGTGCAGCAAGCTGCTGTAACTTCTGTAACTTCAGGATCCAGCCGCGACTGGGTGTCATGAAAATCCTTGCTGGGCAGTGCAGCAGATGAGGAAGGAACCAAAGGGTTCACCAAACATGTCCAGACAATCAGTTGATTTCATCCAGCATGATGTTAAAGATCAAACTGTTGGAAAAAAACAAACTTCACCTCCTCTCCCCTTCCAATAATTTGATCTGCTTAATGTAGATAAGCTGAATTTGCTCTAAATTCAAAGCCATGTTCCAAGGATAGCATGGAGATGGATTTACTGGAGCCTAGCCTGTTGACTAAACAGGCAAGTCAGCCTGATGGTACTCTTTTCCCAAGCCCTCGAGAAAACAAAGTCTTCCCTGATTCTTTACCATGTGGTAGTCACAGAATAAGCAAAGGGTCTTTTTTTAGCAACATCTTACATCTTTCTGATTCATTCATCCTGTCCCCTGAGCTTCTGCAGACACAGGGCCCTCTATAGAATGAAAAACTTTCCACTTCCCTGTTCTCCATCATCAAGAATGCACAGAGGTGGAAGGTGCAAAACTAAGAGATGATAAAGTAAACCTCAGCACTGGATCAGTTTAGTAATGTCCTTTATCAGCCTGCTATTCATGCTTAGCAATCACTATAGCTCACACCAACTTCATTTTCATTTTAATACACCATACAGAAAAGCAGCCTAAATATACATCCCCAGATCTAAAGCGTATAATCTGTAAACTACAGGAACAGGCAGATCATTTCCACTAGTTTCTCATGTAGCAAAAACTACAATTTACACCCAAAGCATATAATTATATTCAAATTCTAAAAGACAGTGTCAGAAGGACTTTAAATTCATAGTTTGGTGGAAAGTCACTCAGGGGTATAAGCAGTTATGTTTTAATGTGCAAGAACAACACATGCACACACACAGAGAGCACAAGAGAAGTTATCTGCGAGAGCAGCGAGGGAGCCGTGGTGAATTGCAGGCTCCCAGCTCTGACGGCTGCCTGGCACAGCCAGCACTCCAGCCAAAATGCTCTCCCGCTCCTTTGGAAACACCAGTGTTGGCATTTGGCATTAGAATCTGTCCAGGCTTTAAAGCCATGAGGGAAAATGCTACTGGGATCTATGACCAGAATTTGAAGGTGTCTTGCTTGTCCTTCAAGGAAAGATTGAAGAAGGCTGCTCTTTTAAGTTGCTCTGACACCTGAAGCCCAGGAGGACTATTGGGATTTCATACAGTTCTGTGGCTCCCTGCTAGGGATCTCAAAGCACACAGGTATACCAGGACAGCTCACCTCACCTAGGAGATAAATGTTTTTCTCTTCATTTCACACATGAAGACAAACAAGTCAGAAAGAAAGGTAATGTTTCACCAAGGTCATAGAACAAATCGGAGCCACTGGTCATCTTGTGTGCAGAGGTTACACAGAAGACATTAAAACCACGTTTCTCTCTCTAGTGCAAGTGACCTTTCAGAGTTATCAAAGCCCACTGGAACAGAAATACTAAACCAAAAACTATCTGCCAGCCAGCACAGGACTGCTATCCTGGGCAACTTACACAGAGAGCCAGTCTTCTTAAGGCACAGCACATGGAAATGGAGAGAACAGAAGAATGGTCATCTTGTGTACTTCCCGTACAAAATTTCTGTTCCTTGCACTTAGAAGCTCCAGCTCTTTATTTGGTTACCTTCTGTACGGCAAACCATGGAACTTCTCCACCACCAGCTAGAGACTCCTGTTCTTGTCACTGTTCCCACCTTAGATCACCTAGGTAATTTCTCCTGCTTCTAGTGAGACCTAAGGAATTTGGACCTTCCAAAAGCACAGTATATAATAACTCAGGGACTATTGTAACATTGTTCAAGCATGTATTTTCATGCCATGCCAAAAGAAGAGAAAGGANATAAAAAAAAAAAAAAAAAAAAAAAAAAAAAAAAAAAAAAAAAAAAAAAGAGGAAAATTGGCCTGCATTTTTAAGAAAAATTTCTTCCATTTTTTAAATGTAGAAATATTATATAAAGTACCATTCTCATTCTGCAGCATTCTGACTGCATAGCTTGTGTCACATAGCCCAGTATTCTTTACAACTTCAATGCCTATACAAAGCATACAGCAGGATCCTTCATCTGTCTTTGAAATGCAGTCACCTCTGCAGTAGAATGTGGCAGTTGCTTGACAAGACAGGGCTATATTATCCAAACGCAGAAATGATAAAAAGAAGAAGAAACTTCTCTCCAGTCTAAACTGCAAACAAAATATAGGGAGGAAGAAAGCCCTGATCTAATTCTGACTCAGGACTAGCATTCCTACTTTTGCAAAATGTGCTAGGAGATACCGAGCAAGAACAAAGTAACTATCAAAAGAGGTTTTTTTAAAACACATATCTTAGGAGACTGTACCTTCAGCAGCACGGGTCTGAGCAACGTTTCGAAGAGCACAGAGACATATATTAAATCAGAATGACAGGGTTCAACATTAACATGAGGTTTCTCATGTTCCAGGTCTCATAAGATCACTGGGATCTTCCAGGATCAAGTACTAGGTGAACAGACTTAAGCTTCAATTCTGCAGATCAATGCAAGCTATCCCAAATTGGGAACAGTTAATACTCTGCACAGAATGAGAAATCAAAGCACCTGATCAGAAACTTTTTCATATAAAAGTATGCAAAGAGTAAGCCAAATAGTAATCTCATTGTGAGGAAACAGCCTTTGCATATACCAGAATTTTCCCATGTTCAACTACTGAATGCTGTGCTTTTTCAGAAGAGGCTACAGAGACTCAGCACAGGGGGGCAAAGCTCAGCTATGATCACTTAAACAAGATTACAAGGGACTAGTGAGTTTGGATACTTAGCTTTCTGGAGAGCCAGCTTGAGACAATATAAGCAGACTTCACCTTTCTTTAAAAATGTTGGTCATTGTTAACATCCCTGAGGGAGGGAACACAAACATTACGGCATACAGAATCACTAGGCTTTGCAAAAAAAAACCAATTAGGCTTCATTGTTGATAGGAGAGTAGAGGCAAGCCAGAGAAAGTAGATGGACTTCTAGCTTTTCACCTTTGCAGAACTTAAGTGCAACCCTAATTTCAGCTCTGAATTACGTTAATTTTACTGGATCACTGACTGCTCTGTATAGAATGATTTTTTTCCCTTTTGTTAAAGCTACCAATCCTTGCTCAAAGTAATGTCCTGATGATGGAGGAGCAGGGAAGGTCCTGTTTGGTACTGGGGAACGGGCAGTGCCAAGGGCTGGGAATTAGCTTTCTGTTTTATCAAAAAGGCAGGATTACAGTAACAAAGACACTTGAGATAAGGAATAGGTCATGTTCGAGGAGCAGCAAGGAGTATGATTTATGTATTATAAAGAGGGTACACTATCATAGCTGTGTGGGGCAAGCTTTGACACTGGTTTGCAGAATACCTGCCTACTTTATGGAAACACTCTCTTGATTTGTCCAAGCATTTGTTCTCATTTGCTAATTTTAAAAAAGACTGAAGAGAGAGAAATGCTTCATAGAAATAACAGAACTTCTAAGAATTGACTAAGCCCTGAGGGTTACACCTAAGATCTGGTGACTGCTCGCTACCAGTCCTCAGGACAAGCCTTCACTTTTTGCTGTGACTTGTGCAACAGTGTGAACAAACCTAGTCCCCACAAAGCGAAAACCAAAAGAGAAATGCCCCCATGCCCACTATTGCTCCCGTAGCTACCCCTGCACAGCAGGACTCTGAAGGCTGGGGCAATCTGCATGAAGCATCACATGTTGCTTCTATGCACCCCTGCTCCCCGTCCATTAAGGAGAGCCAGAGAAAAAAAACAGCTGGAGGAGAAAAGGAGAAACGAAATTAATTAATTCATCACTAAGACAAAACACGCACAAATCTCTTCATTTTATCTGTCAGCCGGAGGCATGCATTATTCATCAGCTGAGGCGATGAGTGTGTGGAAAGAGGGGCTGTGAAGCCACTGCTGCAGGCTCTGGTAAAGCAGCTGACCCAGCAGGGTGCTAAATAGCTAAGGGGAAGCAAGAGGATTCAGCACGTGCGGACATTCAAATAAACACAGCCCCAACTTTGTTCTGTGGTTGGATTTTCTTCCTCCCTCTGTCCCACAAGCCCATAGTGAAACACAGAGGAATCATGGCTTTGCCTTCCTATTGTTCGGGCAGAAAGATTCTGGCAGTCTAAGAAGGTCCTCACATTTTAAAAAAAAGATTTCTTCTGAGTTGGTGAAGTCCCCTGCCTGGCTAGGCTCACCCCCCTGCTGACAGGGAGGTAAACCTGTTACAAAGACTTTCTCCTTGAGAAGATGTGCTGTGCCAAGTTTTACATTTGCAGGTTGCAGCTCAACTACCGGAAAGCACCAGCTCAGTGATTTAAAAATTAACTCTCGTAATACCAGCACAGCAACAACTACCAGATCTGGGCCCAGTCCTGTTCAAGTTAAGCCACGAGAAGGTTTTCCACTTGTTTTAAAGGAGCACTGAACACAGACACCAAACAAATGTTCACTGCTTGTGAGACGTTTACTTTTCCTCTGTACTAGATACTAATCTGCTTCTTCAAACAGATTGAAATCCACTAGAAAGTAGAAGGAAAAAAGAAAATATGGTTAAATACAAGCCTAAGCCCCAGTGGTCAGCACTGCAGGACAGGGAGGCAACACAGCAGGGTTGCCAGAATCCTGACCCGATTCTTTCCAAAACCAGTATGAATATAGCCACCAAGCAGGGCAGGAGTCAGAACAAATTTTTATTTCTCTCTTNAGCAAAGTGCAGTTTTTTCCTTTAAAAAAAAAAAAAAAAAAAAAAAAAAAAAAAGGGGTCAAAATCCCAGGAAACACAAGGAGTTGCATGGCCTCCCTGGGATCTGACTCCTCAACACTGTCACGGATCCAAATTCCAAGGGCCTCTGTCATGCAACAGTGAAAGAAAACACAAAAATAAACCATGCGTGTGTTTACAAGACCAGCTGTCTTTGTGGTCTCTTTTCCCTTCCTTTCTCTCCCTGCTCCCTTAGCCATGGCCAAAGGGGGTTTCCATGCCAGCTTTGCTACATGGCATGATTAGGAAAGGAAAAAAAAAATCTCAGGCTGGCTTAAGTACCAGCCTGAGCTTCCCGAGCTCTTCATTTCCCTTGATTCCTTACTGCAATGAGGACAGAGCAAAAATGCCTGTCTCTCCCTGAAGTTGCTAACAGCTTTTGCTCAGGGCTCTTAAATGAGGCTTTGCTGGTCTTTCAAGGCAGATGGAAAAGTCATCAAGGAGAAAAGGACTATCATTTCTTGACCAGGAAACAGACTACAGACTCTCCCACAGACTACTGCCTAGCCACTATCACATTTTGTGACATCCTTCTCTCCTCACAAGCGACCTATAAGCCAGACTTCACTATCCCCTTCCATCGTAGGAGCACTCGGCTACAGAAGCGCATCTGCACAGGACTAGAAGAAGAAGAACTGGTGTCAGAAATGAGGGAGAGGACCGCTTGGAAGGAGAGAGGAAGGGAGGGGAGAGCCCTGGGACAGTTGGTTGAAATGCCGCATGACATGGCTGCGGTAGGCGCTAGGAGGATGTGCTAGCAGGGCTGTGTCAGGGTTACAGGGATATTGAAACCAGGAGTGTCACGGATAAGTGCTTAGATGACCAGCAGAGCAGTCTGAAGAGTTCAAACAGCACAGTGAGGGATAGACCTCCAGTTAGGGACATATGTACGCTGGCAGAGTTGTAGAAGGAGCTCAGTATTGCAGGTCTGAGCCGAGGCGCATTGGAGAGGGAACGGGCTCAGGAACAAAGCCAGGAGGCAGATGCTGCGGGTCACAACTGAGCACCAGCAGAGCAGGGCTGCGCTAGCAGGAGGTGCTTTGGCAGAGCTGCTGGCGGGCATGGGAGGAGGGTGGCTAGGAGCACTGCAGGGCGGGTTGCCGGTGCTCTGGCAGCCTGGGAAGGGGGAGCCCAGGGCACTGCAGAACAGCACCGCACTGCAGGGGCGAGGGCTCGGGACCGAAATGGCACGGGGCGAAACGGGTCGAGCTGGAGGTCTGCAGCCAGTTCTGTGGACACACATGGCAGCATCCTGTCAGCCTGTCAATCTCCCGCTTCTACCCCAAAGTTCACAGCCACCTCAAAAAAGCAAGAGAAACACATCCAGGCCCCACACGGGAAGGGAACCAGTGCCATGCCAGACACCAAGACCATCTGTGAAGCACCACCCATGTGAAACTCAGTTATGGGTTATCAGTCATTAGCAGCAGGAGCCCTGTTATTTGCAGCAATACTCAAGAACCATGTGAGAGAATCCCTATTGTGCTCAAGTGAGGGATACGAGGGATCAGCTAGTCCCTGCCCCAAAGGGTTTCCAACAAGAACAGCTAAAGGAAAGGCAAGCTACGAGAGAAGAGGAGAGAGCTGGGTACAAAGGCAGAGATTCAGTTGCATTTCCAGTATATCACTCCCTTTGCCTAAAAGGTGGCAGAGCAGAGCTGGTGCAGGATTCACACCTTGGCCAGACCTGACCTGCAGCCCTGCAGCCCTGCAGGGAAAGGGCCAGGCCCTGGCCTGCCTGCCTCTGCCGGCTGATGTGACTGAAGGCAGAAGCCAAGGCACACAGGACAGAGGAGAGGGGACGGTGGAGATGAGCCCCCATATCACCCAGGCTTGGGCCAACTCCTCTCACGGTGGGCAGACTCAGGAGAGCTGGGCAAGAGGCAGTGCTGGTTCAGCTGCTGAGCATTGCTCAGCATTTCAGGGGCAGGATGCTGGCGGGTCCGTCCCCACCCCTTGGCGTCCCTCAGACCCTCTCTTCCCCCACTCCCTATTATCTCCTGCCTCTGGGTTTCCCGGGAAGCCACTACCAGGCATCAAGCAGGGAGCCGGAATAAGGCTACCTCACCTTTTCCTTTGTCCGCCCCGAGCCACCCGACAACTTCTCCNCCGGCCGGCCCTCCCGCCGCGGGGCACCCGGGGAGGCCGGCGGCCGGCGGGGGAGATGCGCCGCTGCAAGGACCGCGTCAGCCGCTACGACTCCCGCTAGGACCGGGAGCCAGGGAGTTTAGCGATCCCGTCTCGGAGGACGCCCAGCCCCAGCGGGACGGGAGCGGGAGCCCCTCCGCCTGCCCCGGGGCGTTCGGCGCTGCCGCCCGGCATGGAGCGGCCCGAGCCCGCCGCGGCCCCGCCAGCCCCCACGCTCCGTCCTGCCGGAGCAGTTGGCTCTGGCAGCGGCCCGTCCTCAGCCCTGGGCTCTGGTCGTGGCAGGGGAGGCAAGGAGATTAACGGGGAGGCGAGCTAAGGGCGGAAACATGAGGGGCTGGGAGGACCCCCCTCCCCCGGAGTCACAGCCATCGTCTCTGTTCCCTCTCTGCTGCTCCAGCTGCTCTGCAAAAAGGTTAGAAAGAAACAAGAGTGGGAACCCACCGTGTCCTCCTCGGAGGGAGACAGGGGAGCGGTAGATAGAGATAGGCACAGAGTGGTGCTTGCTGCCGTGGAAGTGATGCTCATACTGAGCCTGAGATACAGACGAGGAAGAGGATGCAGAAGAAGCCACGTTAGAGGAACTCCACACAGAGCTGACGATACATCCCCAAAAGAGGGAGCACATCCACAGGGTCCAGGCGGGGCGGCGTCCCGGGCAAATGCTGGGGTCTATTCTCAGGTGCATGGTCAAGGCACAGGGCACCTACAGACGGGCAGTCTGAATTCCAGCCAGGGAGAGAGGATAAGGTTCATGATGCCAGGGGACCCATGCTAGCAGAAAGGAGAGTCGCTTCCGAGGCTCTAGGGTGTGCGTGTGTGTTCAAGAGGCAAAGAGACAGTATGTGGCTGTGCGAGAGAGCGTGTGCTAGGAGGGAAGGGGAGGGAAGGGGGAAGGTTAGTAACCACACATAAGACGCGCCGTTTCCCAGGGCTGGATCTACTGTGCCAGGCACCCCGCGGCCGTACCGAGCCTCCAGGAGAGCGCAGGAAAGCCGCACATGTCAGCGCGAGGGTCCCGGAGCTTGCATTTGTCAGGTTCCTCCAGGATCACGGGGTCCTTGAGGACTTTTCCCTGCCTGCGATCCCTGTCTCTCACTAAGCTGAGAGGGACTACTGAAAACGAAAAAGAAGAAAAAAGCCAGAGACCCCAGGTAAATTTTTGATTTTTTTTTTTTTATCCCAATTCCAGGGGGTTTCTGTTGCTTCTCCACTAGCAAGTGTTGCAATGCAGAACTGCTAGGCACACGCACACACACACAGACAGAGAGATCTGGGTTGTTATCCTCCTTCCACCGGATCCGGGCGACTGAGGGCTCAAGCCGATTAACCCTGGCGCAGCCGGGCAGGGCAACGCCAAGTCTTGCAGGCAG
>VZTL01071340.1:19320-34008 GCA_013400535.1 Scopus umbretta | reverse complement strand
CCCGCCGCCGTGCCGCAGGGGCGCGCTTCCCTAACCCCGGCCTGGCGCTCGCCCTCGGCTGCACAGGGGCGAAGGGAGAACCGGGCACGACTGCGCTCGCTACCGCTCCAGACTGCCTTCGCAGGTGGGTATAGAGGGGTTTGGGATTTATTTTTTCAATGCTCCTGCCACAACAGGCCGAGCCCAAACAGGTGTATTTGCGCCTAACCCTCGGAGAGCGAGGACCGCAGCCAGAGGTTGCAGGCCGTAACTTAATAAATAAATGCGGTAGCATTAGCTAGGAGTTTATCGCCTATCAATTTCCATGGCAAAAATCCCCGGCCACACCGGGGAAGCCAGGCACCAACGGCGAAGTGACTTACGCTGGATCACTCTGGGAGTCAATAAGGAGCGGTGGCGGCTCCTTATTTCCTTTTTCCTTGGAAAAGGAGCCAGCCAGCCCCAGGACTCTCCTTGCACTGCACTGCCTCCCTCTCCTTCGTTTATTCATTCCAACCAGAATAAATTGTTTATGACTGCAAGTTTCCTTGTTTTCCCCTCTCGATCCACGTTTGTAGGTGCGCACACACGCGCCTCAGAAAGCTGCTTGACTCATTTCAGAAGTATTTCCCTAACGCAGAGACGCAATGGTTTTGTTCATCGATCTCGATTTGGTACAACATGTCAGTAAGTTGCAATGATCAGCCCGAGCTGCACACCTAGTACTTCTAGCTGAGCCTGATATGCTTGTAAATTATTTTCTAGTAAATTATGTTACAGTTTAAGTGATCTAAATCAGGGGCTACAGCAGTCAGAAATACTTCAGTGTTCTGCTGGGTTTAATCAATGATTGTGGATGGTAAAGCTGGAAAGCAAGAATATTACTTTCAAATTTATCCAACATCTGCCACCTAAGAATCTCAGACTGCTTTAAAATCTTTTATTAATGAAGCCATTCAACAGCTTTAGGTATTACTTTGCCGTTCTGCAGATAAGGAAACAGAGGCTCAGAGGCGTTGAGCCAGCGAGTGACTGATAGACATGGGAAGTGAACAGAACAGACACCGAGATTCTCCATCCTAACCAGCGCATGCTGTTAGTATACACGTTTGACTGATTTGGTGGCCATTTGTTAGCCTTAAAGTGTGAATATCAGCCTTCCTCACAACGGGGCACACAGCCAGAGACAGGGGTGGGTAACCTCTGGTGCAGGCGCCTGCTGGCTGGCAGATTGGCAGTGCCATGCACAGGGCACAGAGCAGTTTTATCTGTGCAAGACAACAGTTCCTGGCCCTGAGTTTTGTTGAGGAAACCAGAGTTGCTGCCATATATGTGTCGGGATACCCAGAAGGATCCTGTCTTCAAGAGGAAGCCTCCCCATGCTCCTAATTGTACTTGGGAGAGGAGGGGGAATAAACGCGGCATATCACTCCTGAAAGGCTGCTGACCCATGAGGATGCTGCTGGCATTCACCTCAAATCCACCTTGAATCCCTCGTCACATTAGTCCTGACTTTCACCCAGTCCACAGACAAAGTACTCTGAAATATTTGTTCTGTAGTTAAAATGGAGAGGGCTTGATTTTGGGGAAAGGAGGAAAGATGTGTGTTAAATACACATCACCGAATAGTTTGTTTGTAAAATAACAGGAAATCTGTTCTGAATAAATTTCAGACCCAACTAGTTACCAAGAATGCAACACAGATCTGCCTCCCATCATTTTACTTTCTTTTTCTCTGGCTAGAGCATTGCAAAAAGGACAGAATAGATCACACATTACAGGCTCAATCACTTAAAATGGGACTCCATATCTAAACATTGAGGACTCAGTGCTACTTCTCCAGAAGGCAATGGTGGAAAATTCATTCATGTGTATGGAAAATGAATCTGGTTTAGGAAGCACAATTCTAGAGGGAAGAGCAGGGGAACTGCACAGATACACCCCTTGCCACTTTCCTCCAACTATTTTCCCTGTTGCTGAAAGAGAAAAAACAGAAGAGGGACCTTCTTTATTGACTAAACTATGGTAGCATCCTCGGGGTCTTACTTCCCCTGCAACAGTCTGACAGACCACGTCCTCTTCTCTCCTCTGTACCTGGGCCCCTGTTCATGCTGGCCACCTCTTGGGCTGCTGCAGGAGGCAGAGCCCTCAATGGACAACCAATTGCCTAGCTCCAAAACAAATCACCGACCCTCTCCTCAGCTCGCTCACTCAGCCACCAACCCCTTCCCCGCATACAGAGTTACCAATTTAGGTGCAGGGGATGTACAAAGGAGATGAGCATCACTTCAAACTTCCCTGGCCATAGACAGAAAACGCCTCGTAGCCCCTGTGTAGGGAGAACAGAAAGCTACTGTGTATTGTCCCTGTGCTGAGGAGTTGTCCTCTCTTAAGTTCTGCCTACCAACCTTTCTTTGCTACAAACCATGGGGTAAACCACCTTAGGCAAGAAGGAGAAAGGCCAAGAGAGCCAATCTGTACGAGTACAACATAAAAATAAAAATAAATTTTAAAAAATGAAAAAACTGGGAAGCTGGCTATAAATACATCACAGGGTTCTAGTGACACCGTAAAGTACTGGAACTTCACCCTGCCTTGCTTTATTAGGTGTCGGTGGATGTATTTACTGCCCTGTAATTCACAGGTGACTCATTTATCTAGCAGCACCACTGCAGGAAGAGGGCAGATTTCAATTGCAGTTTCCCCTCTTGGGTGGCAAGGGGAAGTTTATAGTCAGAAGTGAAGTTTCAACAACATTATTCCCACCAGATTTGCTTCAAAAGAGGCATTGTTATTTTCCTGTTAGTTTCGTTCATCTGGGTAAACATACAGTCTTTCTAAATGCCCTTGTGCCTTCAGAACCGAGAAGGGTGCCTTAAAGGATAATGGTTCCCATCATAAGTTGCTCCCTACAGGTATGAGGAAAGTACTCTTATTTCTTACATAGCTGTTTCTTTTACTAAAAGAGCAGAAAGCCACCATATTCTGCAGAAATGAGAAATAATAAAGCAATTGTTTCTGAGTTTTAGAATCCAGAAAGAGAGCCAGTTGGCTTCAAGCCCAGGAAAAGTTTGTACTCTACCTTATTTGTGTCAGCGAGTACAACTCTCCCTATATTTCCTATTAAATCTTAGCTGTTAATTACTTTGCTGCACTCAGAACTGAAAAAGTCAGTTCTGCTCTAAAATCACAAATCTCTCAAACTGGATGCAGAGGGGAATCTCCATTAGCTTTTAGCAATACAGGGTGACTGCCAGAGAGATGACAGCTCTGGCTCCACCCAGTAGAGGCTAACGAGGTACAGCACTAGCCAGTGTATTGCTATATAATAAGGTTAAGAGAATAAGGTCAGCTAGAACAACCTGTCACCCAAAAGCTTTTCCCAGACTGAACTGTTTTTCTCAAGGTTCAAAACAGTCCCTTTATTTATTTTTTTTTAAATGTACTTTTCCAAGAATAAGGAGGGCAAGAACAGGTTCCCCTTATGATCTTAAAATAGTGTCTTAAATAAAATAAAATAAACCAGAGGGGATTGTATGCTGTAGAGAGCTTAGGACTGGCATATAGACACCTTTGTCTTTAGCAAGCTACTTCAAATACTGCTGAAGACAGCAGTGACCAAAAAGCTGGTAAGTTCCTCAGCACTGCCGGCAGAATTAACTGCTCTCAGCCTAGTCCCTGGTGCCCCACTGTCCTTGTCATCACTGCCTCTCTGCAGGCAGCCTCGAGAGGCAGGTAAGACCCAGCGGCGCCAAAAAATTATCAGTGTCTGCTCATCCAGAGGGAAAGCGAAGGGTTGCTCCAGGACAGGGCTGAAGACCATGCACACAGCTGCTGCTATGCAGTACTTTTTCTGCGTATAACCAACTCGCTGCAGTCTCTGTAGTTCTCAATTTTATTCTGTACCTTTGAAAAAAAAAAAGCAATCTATTCTCAGGGCTTCTGTGCTTTCCTTTAGCATCCAGTGAGTCCAGTTACCTACAAAAGTTGAGGCATATGCCTCACATGTTAGCAGTGTCATAGGGCAGGTCTAATTCTCTTTTCAGCTCAGCTCCAAGGGACCACAGTTTGCCACAAGCAACTAACACAGAAGCTTTGGAGCCCAATTTTGCTCTCGTTTATGTCAGGGTGGGCAAATGCAACACAGCCAGTGGACTGGCATCAGCGAAGGGAGATCTGACCCTTGATGTTCATTTGTGAGAAGAGAATGCAAGCTGATTACAACCCGTTAGCCTGGGCTAGCAGTAAGTTAGCCAAAAGCAACAGCAACCACTGGGAGCTTTGACAGAAGGTGGGAGGGACAAATTCAGTTCTGTCAAGTGTCCAATTTAAGGCCCAGAAATCTCGCAAAGTTCAGACTTTTATTTTCTTAAATTTCACACCTACAGTCCTATGTTAGTGGAAACAAACAAGAACAAGCGTGTGGGGTGGCACACAAATACAGCAGTGTATCTCATTTCGATAAGCATTAATCGATTTTAATTGGGCAAGAGGCAAAGTCAGAATTTGCTAATGCAAATTGACAATAACATGTTAGAATTGTCCCTGTTTACTAGTCAACGTATAAAGGACAATCCAGGGCAACTCAGCACTATGTAAACCAACAGAAGCAGAGAGTCCCTTCCCCAGGGAACTTACAGACTTGCTGGAAAGGCATGAATTGATAATGTTGGACCAGTTTATGAGCAAACAGCACCTTTTTTGCCTTAAGTCTGCTAGTATGTGAGCCTAAGAGAATGGAAAGGCTCAGATACTGACAACAGTGGCTTCACATAGGAGCAGCTAGTGCAACTGCTTTCAGCCCCGAGCTTGTAAGTCTCCTTTCAGTCTTCACTGAATGTGCAACAGAGATACCCCTGGCTACCTGCGCAGGACACCAGCAAGCATCCTCTCTCCTAAAGCTGCCTCAGAAATTAGGACGAGATCCTTCTCAGGCTTTGGACCTTCTACCAGATCAGTAACTATGAATGTGCTTTGTGTTAAATGCACATGTTAAATGCTCCTGTTATTCAAGTACCCACCAACTCCCCTTTTGTCTCACAAACACTTTAATCCCTGCCCCTGGGGTACTTTATCAAAGTGGGCTAAGCAGGCTCTAGTCTGCCTGTCAGCACAGTGCTGACAAGCAGACTCTCATCTCACAAGAGAAAACTGATCCTGTGCCGCTGCTGAGCTCTTTTCTCCAGGAAGGCTGGAGCTGCATCTATCCCTTTTACTCTCAGTAAAAGCTGGGCTCAATGGCAGCTGATTGAATCTTGTCAGGCAGAGAAACAGAACCTACTTCTTCTTGTATCATTTTAGGCCATGTGACTTTTTAGCAAAGGTTCATTCAGACTCAGAAAGGTTACAGAAACCAGAAGACTGGCCAAGTTTGAAGAAATCAGGGTTGCCCACTGCAAGACCTTAAATAGTTATTGAATCACCAATGAAGGAAAAGAGCCCGAGAGGTTTAATTTTCTGACATTTCTGTCACAGAATTCACACTTCAGTACATCTACTACATATGTTTCACTAAGGATACCAGAATAAAATGGTAGTGACCTGTAGCACATGCTGAGAACTGACTTCCATCACTCATAACAGCACCCTCTTACAGGTAGATGACTTTCTAACCAACTCTGCGATTAGCCTGATTTTATGTTGAGCCAAATTCATCTCTAGCATAACTCCTAGCAACTGATACTATGGATGCAACTAGCTACTATGTTTATGAAAACAAAAATTTATGTGTACCTCGCTCTCCCTATAGTTGGAATCAGTGTTGGCAAGTCTAAGGTGAAGGCAAACTGCCTGTTCCCAGCCTCGGTTTGAGCCTTGCCTGGGATAACACGCTGCTGCAATCCCTTACCTTTAGTGACTCCCACAGCAGCAAGAGGTTAGACACACCAGCAGATCACAGAGGAGGACGTGTGACCTACTGTCATCTTGGCTGTATCTATTCTGTAGATCTAGATTTAGATCTTAGAGGTCTGCCAGTCCAGCACCTTACACATTAGTGCTAAATATTAGCACTGCAGAACTAACATTTATGTAATGAATTCTTAGTGTGGAAAAAAGAGCTGGGAAATTATTTCTGAAGACCTCTGAGTTCTAAAACTTAAGCAGTACCTGAAAGGCTGAAGTAGAACGAGACAGGGAATAGACAGAGTTAAAATACCTGCTGTGGTAAATAGGGAACTATTTTAATTTTTACCCATGAGACCAGAAAGGAGACTTTTATTTTCCCTTTGCACTCAAAGAAATCTTGTCTGACACAGAAAAGAAAAGCTGGAAAAACTGTTGCTTTTGCTCCTTTAAACTGGCTTCTGTGCTAATGAAAAGCGAGCACTCTAATAGACACTGTGCACAGGCTCCCCTCTGCTCCTCTTCTCTCTTCCACCTATCATCTTGCCTGGCATTTGCCTGTAATCACCTGTTCATCTCGCAGCAATAACTGCCAGGTGACTGGTGCTTGCTGTAGTCTCCTGACCATCGAAAAAAGAATTAAAAGAAAAGCAAAGAAAGATGTAGGGGGAAAATCTTTCAATGACACAAGTGTCTCACCGCCAGCCAGACAAAGAGTGAAATGTCTCCTGCGGCCAAGCCTGCTCGTGTGGGAGCTGCTGGTAGGTGTAATTTCCTAAGATGTATACCTTGTCAGTGTGCAGAAGATGAAGAGAAAAAGAAGGTCAGAGCAGCCAAAGCTAAAAAATTGGAAGGACAAAAGAAGACACTGTGGGGAACAATCCTTCTGCTTTTAACCCTGAAAGAGCCCATGCTGCAGTTTGTGGCAAACCAACTTACTGGCTAAGGCATTACAAACAATAAGATCCCTACATGACCTCCTCCTCACCCAAAGGAAACAGCCATTTTTACCTGTGGTGCCTGTGCTACACAACCTGCACAGGGTGGTACACAGTATACAGTCCAGTTGCTCTCAACCACAGCAGAAATGAATTTTTTTCCCTAGAAGTAACTAGACTCAAAATAGACAAGACAGCCAGGAACTTCAAGAGGCTATCTGGTCCATCTCTCTGTGCCAAGGCAGGATAAACTTCACTTACAACATTCTTGGTGATATTGTCTAACTTGCAATGATGAAGAATCAATGCCTCTGGAAGCAATATATACCTATGCTCAACTTTATCAACAGAATTTTTTTTTTCCTTTTCACACACCTGCTGTAGTCAAAGAAGTGGCTTGTGATACCTATATTCCAAATGCATTAATCAGGATATAATTAATATTAGCTTTCCTTGTGCCCAGATATAAGCATACTAAAATATTGTAACTAACAGCAGTATGTAATATATTGCAACACTGTGATGGTATATCACAGCATTTCACTAAGTATGTGTGCAACATGACCACCAAACCAGCAAACGAGACATGGTTAGTTGCTCATAGAAGGCATCCAAGTAACAAAAAGTTGCAACAAAAGACAAGGCAATCATAAGGGATGCAAACAGGCAGAGCATCCTGCTGAATATGCAAGAAGCATGTCTGGGAAAAAACAGTAAGAGAAGCGGCACTGTTAGCACTTGAAGACCCCACTTTTGGGAGAGTGAAAGTAGCATTAAAACATCAGGTATGAAAAGGAAAAGTGGATACAGAAGACGACAAGCCAGTATAACTTCCAACTTCTCTCATCCTTCTCGCCTCTTCTCCTTCTGAAGCCATCAAGGACAGTAGCTGTTAGCACTAACTATAGAGAATTAGCTCTGTGGTACTGTATAGTCACAGTTAATTTAGGGCATAAATGTTAAGGACTAACAGTTTTGTACATAAAGCAATAATTAATGATAATGATTGAGAACTATCCATTAGCATGAAGTGTGTTGCTAATTAATGAATTTAGTAAAGTTTCATTTTAAAGTTTAAAACTGGCCTGATTTATCAGTCTTCTAAACATTCCCTTCCTAGCAATCTGTAACTCCCTAACATACACATACATACACGCACATATTTTCAGCTGCAATACTGTGGTCTGTTATTGCTTGCCCTATCATAGAAGAAAGATTAGTTCCTTCCTCTTTACAGCTATCTTTTACATATTTGAAGACTTCTGCTATGTCCCTCCTCCCTAGACAAAGACATTTGCTTTATAGTTTGCTAGAGATCCATGGGTTTTAGACTGTGCTCATTATTGCTGGTTTCCTAGAGACTTTTTCCAAATATCTACATTTGTCTTGAAGTGCAATGCCCCAGACCAGATGCTGTCCTTCAGATGAAGTCTCATAAGCACTGCATACAGAAAAACAATTATTTCATGTATCTCATTCATTACATTCCTGTTTACATTACTTGTAAGACATTTGTTCCTCTTGCCTAGAAGGAGGGCTCATATTGGCACCGTGCTATCTGCTTCCAGTTTTGTATTCTGTAACAGGGAAACTATGTCTAAGCCCTGGTCCGCAGGTTCCTAGGCCTTTTTGACTGAGATATTTAAAAGGTTTTGCAACTTTCAGAAAATACAGCTTAGGTCACTGTAGCATTACACGGGGATGGGCAGTAGTACAGCATCAACTACCTGTTCCCTGCTGATAGTTTTAATACTACTGAGGACAGGCCCTGGCTACAGGGTATGCAACGCATCCACACGAACAAATCAAACAGATGGAAGCAAAATACACTCTAGG
The DNA here is from genome assembly GCA_013400535.1 of Scopus umbretta. Lineage (NCBI taxonomy): Eukaryota > Metazoa > Chordata > Aves > Pelecaniformes > Scopidae > Scopus > Scopus umbretta. Next base: position 25,411 of record VZTL01071340.1, on the reverse strand, counting down.
TCCATTTGCAGCAACTGATCAGAGGACTTACTGGGACACTTGGCCTCCAGCAGAGAAGCTCAACAAAAGCACAATAGTGAGAATAAGTGTAAGAAGCATGAACTGCTTTAAAAACATCTCTCTCCTCGTGAAGCACCTCACTCTCCTGTCATTCCCCAGAGTCTCAAACTCCACGCCACCCGCACAAGCTCCTCCAGCGCTGCAGGTCTCCTGAGACAACAGCAGTTTCCTTGTCTTGTCAAATCCTCCACCCTGTCTGTGATTCAAAGTGTATTTGTGCTAGCCACATAGATGCAAAAAGCCTCCTTCCTCAAACTGAACACTTCCCTTTACCCAGCACCCTTGTCTCTGAACAAAATTGGAGGGAATTTATGTAGGGGGAAGCACCCAGCAGCAATAACACCCCACTGGAGCTGCAAACACTAACACCAGAGCAAGCGCAGACATCAGAAGCACATGGGCTTTAAGCACCAGGCAGTGGAAACAAAGAAGGGGAAGAGCAACATGCTCCCTCACTGATAGGCTGTATGCAACAGATAAGGCGTAAACTGCTCCCAGCACCGATGTGCTATTTATTGGACAGGACAGACAAAAAAACCCAGCTACTCATTGTAAAATGCCAAGGGAAAAGCTAATGATAGGGATGCAGGGATTATGTTTAAAGTAGTCAGATGCATACAAACACATGTGCATGCACAAATGCACACACACATATTTCTCCTTCTCTTTTTTCCTCTGTAGCCTGTTGCCTCTTCCTCAGTCTATCAGCCAGGGACAACTACAGAAGAAAAGGGGAAATGGGGAAATGCCTGTGTAACCCATAGAGGGAGTTCACTTGAAGAATCACGCTATTTTTTCCTTCGTTCTGAACTTCAGGTTGGTCATACAGCAACCATCTGCACCATAGACAAATTCATGCCTTAAGCCACCCCTTAAGTTATAATTAGGTCTGCATGGTTTTAACTAGATGCCACGTTTCACCCCCTCCCCTTTTTATCAGTCACCGAAAATGAGCACTCAGGATGGTAACACACAGTCTGTCATTGAATCCTCCAGGGTACTGGCAGAAGTATGGTGGGTACTGTGAGGATGAAAGAAATCTGAGTGGTCTTCAGGATGACTAACTCTGAATCATTTTGTTGCTGTCTTCATCTCTGCATTCTGATCTCCTTCTGCACAGAAATCAGAAGGTAGCTATTCTGTGACAGCCCAAGCTACCAAAAATCCCCAAAAGAGACAGAAAGCAGTATGTGATTAACAGAATAAACAGATACACGGGTGCTCTGTATAACACTTTTTCTTGCACTGAGATGCTTCTTACCCACTACCAGCCCCTACACTAGATGTAATCCTCAGAAATGTAGCAGCAGACAGATAAAAAGAGGGCATCTGATATTCCTGTCTACCTGAAAACACGTTGCTCTACAAGCAGCAGAACTACAGAAATAAATGAGTAAGAAACAAGGCTTCATGTTTCCCCTTTGCCAACCCCCCCATAATCACCATAATAATGTCATCACATCACCCTCTGTTCCCCCTGCATTCTCTTACACCTCCTTCTCTCTGATGTGCTCAGGTTTTTGTCATATTTCCTTACCCCCCCTATTACACCTTTCATTTCCTTCCCTCTTCATGGCTTGCTTTGGCCAAGGAAGAGGCAGCTTGTGTTGTGGCAGTTTCAGAGCTGCCAACCTACCAGCTGGTGGACCAACCCTTACGCCTCAGCAGGGATGAGGAACAAGTTCTGTAGGAATTCACTACCCCTGAGCCCTCAACGCTCCTGTCAAATGTGGTGGTTGCTGGCCAGGCAACCAAAGCGGTGATGACCAGAGTGATTGCAGAAGCATCATTTCCTTAGAAAACCTTAGAAAAACACTATATTTCCACACTAGTATAATATGGCCTCAAGTGGCACGACAGTTGAAGTTGCAGGATGTCAGCTTCTCACTATGGGCTGTATTGGAAGAAACCTTTTGTAAAAGGAGTACCAGAGCCAAAGACTCTGGTATGAGAGACGGGTAATTCAGCATCTCAGATCTGTACTACATATATATGGTAATGAAGCACATTTTAGTTAAAGGACAACGGAAACAGCGGCACCAGAAGGAAACGTTCAAAGGTGAGTATTTCTGTACCACTTTGATCAAGCATTACTCTCCACTGGAAACGGGAGATTTCATCTGATGCTGGCAACAGGACCTAGACTAGCTAGAACACAAAGGCAGGGAGATTGCCTCTCTTCCCCATCCGCAAACATTGCTTCGGTGTCAGAGCCAACCACTGAACAGAAACTGCACAGGAAAGAGAAATAATATCTAATGCAATTTGAGGTAGCAGGAAAATTTTACGTAAAAGTAAATTTCAAAACTAGTATGACAGCATGTTTTCAACTTTTGTTGGGGAAATAGGTGGCATCTGAGGGGAGCCCTCAAACCATCTGGCTATTTGTGGGTTCTGTGACACCCTTTGATCCATCCCCAGAAATACTGCTAAGCTTTAAAGAACTTATTAACAAAATTTTCATCTAAAGAAATACATCCCTGAAAAGCTGCTGATTTCAACAGAGGACTGTCTAATGGTTTTATTTTGCTTTTTACCAGCCAGCTGTATTGCAACAGATCACTCTATCAGGTTTTTTTAGGTTGCTAGTTACAGGCTAAAAATAATACATATCCAGATGTGTATTCAAAACTTATCATAGCTTAGGTTACATAAGTCATGGCAAAAAAGTTTATAGGGTTAAAATCAGACTAGACAAAGCACTGAGACTACCCCCAGCCACAATCCCACGCCATCCAAGTAGGACAGCTGGCATTTAGCAGGTATTTTTACCTCCATCCATCTTCATTTTTCTCTCTCTCTATCTCCCATTTTTGTAATTGCCCATCCCATCCTGCACAGGAACACACACAGGCTCACCCACTCACTCTCATTTCTTCTCTTGCCAAGAAGAGCATCCTGCGTGGGATTCAGTCATTTGTTGTCCACAGAGCTTCTGGTGTGTGTCTCTAAATAGCTGACATCTGGAGGAGCTAGATGCTACTTACACCCTCCTTAGCACGATCAGATGCTGCTAAAGAACGTGAAAAAGTGCGTCATTTTTAAAATATCTTCTCTTTACCCCCTCCACTACTTTCTAACAGTTTTTCTGGGTGGATTCACAGTTCACTACATGTAGTGATCAACTTTCAAAGCCATTGTTCTTGGGGACACAGAGAGACCAGTACAGAAGTATACACTGATAACAATCCATTACTTCTGCTGTCCAGCACTCACTTCTATAACATACTCACTAGTTTTTAGGAAGAATGCATCACTCTAGAACCCTGCTGCAGAGATAAGAACACAACCCGGGTACCCATGGTGGTATTCAAGTTCTTCAATTACTAGATACCCTCCTTCCTCTTCATTATTCGACAGACACCTTAATTTTTATAGCAACTAAAGCAGGGGTTTCACAGACTACAGAATATTCTAACTATACAAACGTGTTTTGCTTAATGATTTTTTCTGCCTCACAAACAAATCGGGAGTCCACAATAACATGATCCTGTAATTAAAGACCAAAAGGAACGCAGAAAGGGGAAGATGTTACATTTACTTCCAGCATGTCTTAATTTTGAATGCTTGATTTTGCAACAAAACACAAAATCACTCAGAGCAGGATTGTTGTTGGATTTTTTAATATTCTCTCGCACATATCTATCTATTTATGTGCATGTATAATCTTTACTTCAATGGAATATGCCTTCATTTCAAAAATACAGCTAGGACATACACGCCTCAAGTCACCCAGGCAAAATAAATACAAACAGCCAGCAAAGTGACAGGTAGCACAGATGCACCTAAATTGATTAAATTCCTGTTGCTAGAACACACACACTCCAATCTCTATCCCTTTTGGTTTATTCAAGGTACCCTGTCATTCTTCTTCAATCCTTTCCAAAGTGCTCTTGTTAGCAGGTTGAGAGAATTAAGTTAAGTTGACTCGCCAATATTAATAGGGCTCTCTAATTCAATAGCGGCATGTTGAGAGAATGCCACCTGCCTCCTCTTTAAGCGAAAGATACTGAAACACGGCGAACACTTTTCCCAGCTGTTTCAAAAGCTAAAATTAGACACACCTGTTTTAACAGTTATTTCAGCATTGGACACTGGGATGTGGATCAATAAGATTTACTCACAGCTTTCTCCCCTCAAAGCCAACAGTGTGACTTTAGTACCTCATCCCGTGTTTAGAGAAATTTGTGTTGCAGGGGATAGTGTGAATGAATCAAAAGAGATCAGGATGTTTCTCTTCCCCATTGCTGGACCTTGCTACAGTGCAAGAAAAATCGCCTATTTGGTGGACTATGGGATCAAGATATACTGGTCTTGACCTAGTAGTTAGTATACAAGGACAAGATCTTGAACCATACATAAACCAAAGCAGTGATAAGCTGTAGGTATCATAAAACTGCAGGCTTGTAAGGTCTATACCCTTCCATTTGCTGCAATGAGTTGTCAATGCTGATAACTAAAGCCAGCAAGTGAATTCTGCCAACTTTTCCGTTACTGATCTTGGAGTAAACCAGCTAACATGCAAACCCCACTTCCCCAGCATCTACAGTGCACCTGTCCCACCAGTTGTCTCCACGTTCAATGCGCACCTCCACTGCAAAAACCTATGGCATGTTGGAAACAGAAAACACTGAGATGTTATAAAAAAAACCCTAACTGTAAAGTAAAATGCAAAATAAATTAAATCTTACTGAAATTACACTTTAAGCATTAGCTGGAGCTGTTTCCAAGCTTCTATATCTGACCAAGTTGCTTGAGAATCCCAGTAAAAGGAAGATGTAATTTCCTAAAGTTGCTGTATTTCACAATCTAGTTCTGTTTGCCTTTTTGCCCGAGGCAAAATCAGTTTATACACTGCTATCCAGAGCCACTTATTCCCAACCCAGTGGCAACCCCTCTGGTGTGACTGTGGGACCAAGTAGTAAACAGGATCAGTGAGATGATCTATGTTATGAAGAAGTGTGCAAAACCAGGAGCTCCATGAATTTGTGTTGCAACTAAGAAAAAGACACGAGAGAATTCTCAAGACAATTCTCAAAGTTACAGCTGTCCCTGTAGTCTGAAGAGTTCCCATGTAATCAGAAGCCATAAATTTGTAGACATGAATGCACTCAGGTATATAAAAGTAAACATCTCCCAGAGCATGTGCTCATCTGTAGATTTCCCTAGGACGAGCACCTGTCTGTTTTCAAGGAAAAGACACATGCACATTCATGCATATGAACCCAGATAGGTAGCTTGCACATCTATGGAGATCATTTGTAGTGTATAAAAATGTATGCAAGCATACAACCGTGCCCACACAGCTCTACAGCCAAGGAAGCAGATGCCTCAGAGCACTCTGCACATCATCAGGTTCCCATCACACACACCTCAGATTTTCTCTTTCAAACAGAAAGGGGGTGGGGGGAGAGAGACTACTTTTTTGTCAAACCCAGTAATAAATGCTTGTCAAGAGCATTTCTGATGGGATCTAAAGGCACTTGGAGAAGTGGGGCCACCACGGTCAAACTGCACAAGTTGAACTCAGGAGCAGCGAAGACAGAGAGAGACGGTGACATGAAGACTTTTCCCCTCTGTCTTGCTGGGAAATAATGAACAAATCCTTCAGACTGATTACTCTGTTACACCTGCTGGCCCTGCTCTCAAGTCTGCATTAGAGAGAAGATGCTCCTATCTTCCCTCAGATTAAATGTGCCTAGTAAAAAGCGATCAGAGATTGGCACAATAATTATCTTTCCTCATTAGAAAGCAAGCCCTGGACCTGACTGAATATGACTCTCTGTCAAGGCCCTTTGTGGGCTGTAATAGTACTCAGCCAACATCAACGGGCACAACACTTCATGTGAACAAAACAAAGCAACATATCAAGCAATCTTGTCTTTTTATTTGCTTTTTCTCTTCTTAGCCTGCTGAGTGAGGTGGGAAGGTGCCAGATTCCTTTTTAACTTGTATAAATGCATCTAAATGTCACAGAAGAGCCTTGTTAAGTGAAAAGCTTTCCAAATGTTTTTCTCTCCCATATCTAAAA
>VZTL01071340.1:1051-19263 GCA_013400535.1 Scopus umbretta | reverse complement strand
TTTTTTTTTTTAATTAAAAAAGGCACACTCCTTCAGACCATTGCCCTTCACCATTTCTGGGGCCAGCCGACTGCGGTGACCCACAGCAGAGCTCACGGTGTTCTCGTGCAGCAGCATTCACCATCGTGCAGCATATGGCTTTGCTCAGGGAAGCCAGGAGGAAGGGTACACAGGCAGGTAAAGACAAGGCTGAAAACTCCTCCAGCTAGGGTATGAGCAGACCTAAGGGGCCTTCCTGTGACAGAACAGACAGGCTCCCTCATTCTTTTTAAATGCATTTGAAGCATATCCATTGCTTTGATTCTTTTCTATCAACGTGAGCTTGAAGACAGTGACTAATCCTCAAGAGTGCGACCCCAGAGACTGCAGCACTGCCACAGAAAAGGCAGTACTCTCAAGGCCTTTGCAAAACACCAGCGCTGCCACAGGCAGTGCAGCTAGGACAACTTCCTTTGAAAGGGTGAGCAGGAACAGCTCAAGCTTCCACACTGGTGCTCATATAGATACGACTGTTGTAGATATGCCATGCTGAGAAAGAAGGGTGATGTGGTAAATTGTTATGGGAGCTGTGTGACAGCAGATGAGGGCAGACAGCATTGGCTAGTCTACAAACTGGAGAATTAGGGAGAACTGCAGAGTCCAACTGTGTTTAGTGGCCTCAATGAATCAGCTTCAGCTCCTTCCCGTTTAGTACAACCAACCATGGTCCTTTCATCATCCCAAAGGTCACTCCTATGTCCTTGGTCTGGCTCATTCCTCAGTGTTCTCAGTTAAAAAACCAAACCAAAACAAAAAAAAAAACCCAAAAAAACCCCACCTCTAGACTATAGCTGGACTATAGATTGCACTTCTGATCTTACCAGAAGGATGTCAGGAGAAGCATCCCATTTTGTTCTGCAGCCAACTATAGGTCTCAAAGAAATTATCACATCCTATGCTCGTTCAACAAAACATGCTGCAAAATCATGCTACCATGCAGCAGTAGGAGCAGAACCATGTTAAGGCATTACAGTATCCTGCACCACAGTTAAGTGAGATGTGTAGTCCCAAAGTGGGATAGCATTTAATCAGACAAAACTTATTCTTCAAGTCATCATATAATCTACAAGAACACAGGCAACACATACAATCTACAAGAATGCTACAACTGAACCCATAAGAGCAGAGTCAGCCACCGAATTTAGGAGAGCTAGCATCGCAGAAGGGGAACTTTGGTTCCCAGCAAAGGAACCCTCTGCAAGCAACTGCTGTGCACGATTCCACTGCACCCTATTGCATTCTCAGGCCCCTTCTAACACCCATCTCAAAAGAGACCTTCTACACTGGGAAAAATGAAGTCTCACAACAGTCATTTTCCTTTTTCACCATCTGCCACAGTGTGCCCCCATTCCCAACCAGAAATGTGGGCTTTTCCATTCCAGGGTGCAATCCAGAAGCTGGGACTGGTAAAACTACCAGTCTATAAAATCCAAATCTGGGAGCTGGCCCCTCCAGTGCAAAAAGAGTGATTTTTTTTTCCTTTTTTTTTTTTTTTCTTTTAACATAGTAGCATTTATTTTGTTTGCCTTTTCCTTTTGGATTTGGGGAAGAGGAGAGGGAAACTGGGGGTGTGTTTTCATGCTTTCATCTGTAATAGCTAGAAAATTTCTTTTCAGAAAAATTAAATGAGCAGATACAATGACACACCATGTGTCTGCAGGAGCTCAGATTTTAAGATACACATCAGACACCAGCGGCCTCAAAATTAAATTATGCACTAGCAATAAAAAGACATCTCACATTTAAAAACCAACCAGAATTCTTGATCAGTGAACATTTCAAAATCTCTGTTCTGCAGAGGCACATCCAGGTGTTTGCCAGGCAGATGTAACAGAATGCTACTTCACTGGAGCAGTGTTTAACTGCTGTGATCATTTAAATATGCATTTATTTGCTTTTGGAGTGAGAAAATGAAAAGCTGAAGTAGAGTTGTTTTGTGGCTCCACTGCTAGTTACTAGCCTCCTCAACAAGGTACAACTTGGGTGGACAACAGTGCTCTCCCTTGCACTGCCTTAGTTTTCCTAAAACTAATCGCCCCCCGGGAACATGACTTATTTCCTGTCTCCCCTCTCCTGTGACCATCTACCTCTTTCCCATTTCTTTTTTCCTTCCCTGTCTCCATGTTTCATGGGCTACAATGGGACAAGGAGCAAGAGTAGCACACTCATAACCCCATCTCTTTACCTTGCTGCTTGCAGCACTTCTCGATTCCAGGAAACAGTCCCTTTTCACTGTTGCTGGCTGGCACCTTATTTGCTTAAGGCTGATCTATGCAGCCATGTTACCTCTCCTCTTTTGCAATACTACAGTCTGCTGATGAGCCTGAGTAGTTTTAAACAGGGTTATGCTTTCTCTCATGCCCTCTTGCAAACTTGGTGCTCTGCCAGGTGGCTGCAGAAGGGATGCACTGAATGCTGAATATTCCCCGCGCAGCAGGCCAACAGGAGCTCTGAGGGGAGGCACATCCAGGCTCCTGCAGCTAAAGCCTGGCAAAAAGAATGAGCTTTCCTGCTGCCTTGAAAATGATGGATGTACACAGAGGCTTTGCACAACCTACAGCCATATGATCCCCCATGCTGTCCCCTGGAACCCTGCACACAATATAAATTGCCACACAAAGAAACATGCTCAATAGCACTGATCTGAACACTATCTAGAACAAGTGGTAATGTAAAAGGTAATGTAACTGCACTGCACAGGATCAACCTTTGCTTGTAGGGTGTGTTTATATGTAGAGTCTACATATTCATATATTAGATTCACGGCTGGCACGTTCAATGGGATGGCAGGAGATAACCTGGCTTGCTCCTTTTGGATAGGATTAAAACCTTTTACACTGACTCAGTGCTTCTTGAGAAAAATAACTGTTTCTCCCACGGATCTCAAGAGACAGCAGGTTCCAGTCTAGCTGGAAATGGTGACAACAGTCCTTCTTTCGGTACTTGTGCTCTAAAAGGAACTCTGTAAAATTACACATGTTTTCTCACCTTCTAGGAATTAACCCAACCAAATATGCTTGACCTTCTGATGAGAGGGAAGTGTTGGGTTTTTTTCTAACTGTCAAGGCTTAGACCTGAGAGAGAAGTTGAGGTCATACCCAGCAGGAAAGACTAAATTACAAAAACTATGTAGTTTAACCTCCACAGTCCCCTTGCAAAAGCAGCTATACGAACCCCTGGCAAGCGTGATCCCAGCAGCCCACATACAATTCACCTCCATGATGTCCTCAAGCAAGGGGTATGCATTTACAGTAAGTCACATACTAAATACGATGTGTGGCCTGCTAGCAATGAGAAAGCACAATGCTAGCAAAGGTTAAGGATCAGCACAATTTTTTTGTGTCCGTTGTGCCAGACATTCAGGTAAACCTCTGCTTTTCCTAGGGAAATGGCCTGATAAAGATTATGTAGTACCACTGACATCTCGTTTTCTGTATGCTCGCTAATTTGGCCTATTAACAAATTTCATTGCAGTCACAAATACTGGCATAAACAAATACTTGGTTATATTCAGCAAAGTTTTCAAAAGTTTTGTAAATCCCTCATCAGTCACAGAAGAATTAAGGTTTGCTAGTTAATTTATGCCAGGTGCACGCAGAATACCCAACTATGTAGCTTTGGAGCAAGAAGAGACCTCAGAGCCTCCTGCTCCAATGCTACTGCCTCCTCGGCTGCAGCAGACCTGATCTGCCTTAAACCGAGTGGTGTATGAATACCCCAGCACGCTCTGATCGGCTCTGGGTCTATCCAGGACAACAGCAGAACACTCAGTTTTGTTCTACAATGAATACGTAACACTGAAAACATACGAAAATACTGTTCCAAAATCCGCAACTCCACAAATACATTGTGTACTACATTGGAATAGTTTACACAATGTTTTTACACGTAGTTTGTACAATGTATGATATCAAACTATTCCAAAGGAATGTAGTGCCACGGAGTATACAGAAAGCAAGTATTAATTACCTCCAACTTATGGAGAGCAGAGCGGAGGCAGCGAAGGACGGACAAAACAGGCCATCGCGGTGGAGCAGTCTCTGGCACAAGCCCCAGCCATTAGATCAGACTGTCTCCCATACTACCAACAGCAACCACTACTATTTTTAATATTGTTGATTTCTAGGCATAAATTCCTGCATAAATACAGCATAAAAACAGTTCTTGGGTTTCACATGTGCGTGTTTTGAGACAGCCTCTAATGACATGATCACACGCTACTGTTTTTGACCTGACCTTTCCTTCATTCTGCAGGCAGGAAGACTAATGCCTGTTGAAGGTGCCATTACTTGATACTATGTTTCATCTTCATCACTCCATTTGTGGCCCCTTCTCCTGCATGCTATACTAATCCTGCTCCAAAGAGTAATTTATTTCCACATAGGCTTTTCTGTGGTGCCACTCAGCAGAGCACTGGACTGTTTTGCAAAAACTAATTACTTTGGACAACACCTTTCTGAGGTGATAGGCTCATTTTACAAATGTAGAGCTCAGGAACAGGGGAATTAAGTCAAAATGCCCACTAGTGTTGAATGTGCAATTTTAGAGTGCAAATGCTGATTACACAGAGCACTTAGCACCTTATGGCACCTTACGCATTTGAAGCACATTTAGTGCTGACTTGATTGCTGTTTTCAGGGCTCAATATTGTTTCCATCCAAGCTATACAATCTCAAGTTGGGGACCGGAACACGAGGAACACATAATTCAGGAATGGCCTGAGAAAAAATTGATTTTAGTAACTTACCCAGCATCATACCATGACCCTGGGGAAGAAAGAGGGATAGACAGAACGAGATGCCCCTTAATCAGTGCTCTGCTCAAGAGGCCTCCCTCCCTCTAAGGATTCTCTGCCTCATTCGCTACACATCCTGCTTCAGTAAAATTGAAGAGGGCATCCTATGTACGAGGCAGTCATTCTGAAAGCAGATCCCCAGTTTATGCCAGAAGCTCTTTTTTAATGTGCACAGCATAGGCAGAAAGTCATAGTGGGGAAATAATGAGCAAAGATGTTACCAAAAATTGCATCATAAAGCCCATACCAAAGGAGCACAAGGTTCACAGACACTAATTTTTAACTGCTTGATTTTGGATTGTCCCCAGTCCTTTCAGATTTGTTAAATATGGAACAGTTGTAGGATTTATATAAATATTTCTATATAGATGTATATATTTGTAAATCAGACATACAGACACATATACACATAAAACCACATAACTTTCTCTGAAACTTACTTAAACTTTCAGTGAGTTCTTTTTGATTTAAAGAGATGCTACCATATCCACCAGCATTTCTGTTTTACATTTTTTATTGAACAAATCTAGAGCTGAAAACTAGATTTCCTTCAAATTCCCCTACCTGCATGATGCAAGGAAATGAAAATGCCTGTCAGCAAAAGTAATGTGTTTAATACCATGCCAGCCCTAAACATCAGTAGAGATTTCTGTGTATTGCAGATAATTCTATCACCAAGCCATATTGCTCTGTGATGTGCTTTTATCTTTGCTGTAGGATAATATCAATATTTCAAGCATGAGCGAAAGAATGTTTTATGAGATTGATGTGGGAAAATACAGTGACAAGTACATAAAAAAGGGCAGAGAAAAACGCCACGTAGTCATCATAAATGCCTTCCATTCCCACCAGAATCTGTCTAGTTTATCCAATTCTAATCAACAAGTTGAGGTCCACTGAGGGCCCAGTGACTTTGATTACATTTTCGGTGCTGAAGAACAGCAAGCAAAAGAGAGCACAGATAACGGGATAGAGAGGGTGTCACCTACATCCTAAAAACTTAGACCTTTACAGGCCAGAAAGTCATATTTTGTGAAACTTTTAAATTAAAAAGAAGTGATTTATAAAATAAGGAAATAGAATGGGGGAAGGAAAAAAAAAAAAAGTATTAAGCCATTTTCCATACTGCATATGTGCCTAGTAAGGACCAGATCATGCAGGGCAAAAATACCCAGGGAACAACCTCTGCAAATCCATGAAGATGCCCAGAGCAGGCAGCTCTTTGGGCACTGCTGGAATCTGAGCATGGAAGTGCCCAAACAAGAAGTGATCCCTGTATGGCGCTGGCTAGGTGAATTTTTGACCTCTTCCCTACCTCTGCAAAGCGCTCACCTCTTCTGAGGAAAAAAACTCAGTTACAGATACAATTATATAAAGAAAAACGTGCTTTTCCCTAGTACAGCTAACTGGCTATCTATGCCCCATACTGGCACAAGATATAAGCTTGTTTATATAAGCTCTGCTTGTAACTCTTCTGGCAAATCCACCAACACGGACCATTTGTCATGTTGTCATCTTTTTCTCCAGGGCTTGCAGTTCCTCCCTGTCTGACAAGAGAACTCATGGCTATTACTTAACCCCTTTCCACATTAACACGGCAGCTGTTCAGCCAGACTGATGGTTTGTGTAGTTTGGTGTTAGGTACCTCAATATTTGGGTGTTGAACTGAGAACCCTTACAGAAACCTCAGTTTCAGGAAAAGAGTGATCAGCACCCTCTGCAATCAGTTTTAAAACTCAGTTTCAAATCATTAAAACTGAGATAATCGATACCACTAGTTCTCTAAATCTTGACTATTTTGATCAGAAGCAAAAGGAAATCTTGCAGTCCAATCTTTTCTAAAGCACCCTCCAACTCTACTGTCCCCTTATCTCCGATTCAACACGCTGTCCCTGGGGACATTCAGATAGTTTTTAGTCCATCTGGAACAGTGCTCATTTAAAAGCCAATTTGAATGAAATGCCTAAAAATCTCTTAGAAAATAACTCTCATAATAAGCACTGTACCTTTTATGATGTTACATTATTACCAAGCAGTAAATTCATTTGTTTCCCCAAATCCCTTACCAACTTCTTTTAAATACATAAATAAAAAGGGGGAATTTCAGTGGACATTATTTCACAATATGTGAATCTGAGACATTTTAATAAGAAATGCACCTCCAGGCTAAGAGGTATGAATTGTACACTGCAAGGAATGGTTTAATACACTGTTTAATGCTATCATCAAAACTGATGATAATATGATGGCTTTGATACATTTTAACATTACTTTAGAGCTGGAAAAAATGAGAGCAAGAACCATATTTGTATATTAGCTAAATGTCAGAAGTGACTCTGAACCAGCCAGGTGTCATGCAGCTCCTATGGCAGTCCTTCTCCCTGACCAAAGAAAAAATATTACCTGAACAGAGACATCCAGGGATTTCCTCTGAGAATGACCCTCAGAGAGAATGCCTGCCTGTCCTGTATACCCCACCAGGTCATGCAGAATGACCCACATGTACCAGGTCCTCACATCACATCCTTGCTCCTAAGTACAGTGTGTATTTTCAAAAGCTTTAACATGTAGTCAAAGTATGACATGTTGATAACAGCATGTGAAACAGGAGCAAGACGGACAGGATACTCCTATCACCAGGAAACAACCCAGGACCAACAGGAGTCCTAAATATCCTTTGTTGGGCAGAGGGACATGCAAGAGACCGTGTATTTGGAGAGGCCAGCCACAGCAGCAATCGGTATAAGCTCTCTATGCAAGGACCCGGACAGACTTCCTGAAGCATAGGTGGATAGATACTCAACACCACTGTAGCTCCATCAAGGATGAAAATAACTCTTTCAGAAGAAGGAACAGGTCGCTTCTTTAGCTACAGCCTTTCTAGCAGAACCTTGCCAGAAAAAAAGCTCAACTACATAGCCTATGAACATACAGAAATACTTCTTTTATGACTGTATCCTTACCTTTTTTACAAAGAGGTAGTGGAAATCAGTAACATGAAGGCAGCAGCCCCCTTCAACTGGCAGCAGCCCACTGCAGGCCACCCAAGCCTCGCTGCCTCTCCCTTTTCCAAAAAGTAGGAGGGGAGCAGTGATATTTTTTGGAAGCAATCCTGGATCCCCCTGAGACAGATGCCTCTGCATGAGCCCAGGACTGCAATACTAGCAAGTTTTTCACTCTCGTAGTCTTGAGAATAGGAAGATTGTCAGGCCTCAAATGCAAATTCCCAGGAAGGGATACAGGACTTAACTCTGAGGCATTTGCTATACAAAGGGAGGCTAAGGAAGTCATGTTGCACTGGCTTTAATTAGTCCAAAACACAAACCTTATTTTTGTGTTCTCAGAACCTCACCAGGCTTCTGATATAGGACCCAGTATGCTCACACACACAGCACATACCCATTTACTGTATTCCTATGGACTCATTCTAAGTCTTTGAGATACTGTTGCAAAAGGAGCGCTTTTAGACTTCTAAAATGCCATGTAAAAGTAAAGTTCGCCTTTCAGTGTCCTATAGCAGGTCTGTGCCTAAATTGTGCAGGCTCTAGCAAAAAGTGTTAGCTTGTACATAAATGTTTTCTCTTGCTTTTTTATTCTTCCAATGAACAGCAAGTCCCTAGGGTCCTGTTAACTGTGAACAGTAAAGACTGCTTGCACTTGTCAACAGAAACAGGTTTTACACCTAACAATAAAGTATTCTGGCACTTTACAATGTGTATTTGTTCTTAGCTGTATACCCCTTAAGAGGGATGCTGGCACTTTTACACATTCACTGGGGGTAAATGGGGAACACCTGAAGCCACTCTGTGCCCACCCTCTGGAGGACAGGGACTTTGCTCATTCCAAGGCATGCCATTATCTTCTTGAGGAGACAGCACCTCCAAATAGTCAGGCAACATTTTGCAAGTCAGTGTTTGGACATATCAAGCATATGGGAGAACTTCCTGATTTCTCTGATGTTGGGTTCCTGGCAGAGCAGCAATTCCACTTCTCCCAGTCAAGACCTCTGGTTCCCATGGCAGTGGAAAAAATCTAGGCTAAGATGGTATGGGAAAGCACACATGATAGAAATTTCCAAGAGGGAGCATATGCCTGATACAGCTTCTCATGAAGACCAAACACATAGCCCATATGTGGCAACTGACCTGAAGTGCATGCATCTCCCTTTCCTTTTGCTAGGGAGCATGTTTTCTACACAGCAGAAGTAAAAAAGCAGACAGTTTTTCCAGGTTAGAGTTGAAGGTTGGAGCTTTCTCCTTTTCATAGCTTCATCTTCTTTCATAGATGAAGAGTCCTGACTAAGTGTTTTCATATCAAGATATGTTTGGTGAAAAGGTCAGGAAAACCTAGCCCACGGTAATGTCTAACCTTAGCATAGGGATGAAAAAAGAATTTCAAGGATTTTAGACAGCGGAGGTTTTTAGAAAGTACTAGCTCTTAGTTCTGAAGTACACATGTGTGGAGAGGCAGAAAGGGAATTACACAGGTAATTAATCTGAGTTTCTGAGCTGCCCTATCCTCCCCTTCCTTCCTTCTCCACACACCTCAGCCCTTCCTCCGGTGCTCCTGTGAATTTTTAGACCTCACTTCTCCCAGAACTGACCTGCATTTACTTAAATGTGTGTACAAACACATTTACACATATTTACTTCAATCTAAATATATTCATGAGCTTTACAGAGATAGGATTGGTTTTTTCCACCATGTATGAAAATACAGCACATTTTAGATTCAGTTATTCTTTACCTAAATAATAAATAGCTGGTATTTTGATATAATCTGGTCTTAACTCAGTGTACAAAGACAGTACACTATCAGGATTTAAAGCTGCTTCAGGAAATAAAGATCTCAAGCTTATAAATACATTTAGTTTCTCATAGCTCTGATAGGCTTTCCTCTTCAACTTGTTTGTAGCTCTAAAAAATAAAACCCAAACCAAATAACATATTTCCTAGCTGGACGCTAGGAGCACTGCATGAAAGCTGCAAAATTCACAGGGCAAGGATTGTTTGTTCTTTTGTTTTCTGTTTGGTTGGGTTTGGTTTTGTGTTTGTTTTTTTTTGTGGGTTTTGGTTTTGTTTTTTTTTTAGGTTTCTTTTGGACTTAAAACTGTATGTATAATTAAGCACTGTACTTGTGAATTCTCTTTGAGTGCTGACCCGGTTGAGTGCTGCTCCTTAGCTCTGCACTGCTGCTCTGCCGTTATGTCACAACTGATCTCTAACTCTTCCGTCTGTGAGTTATTCATTGCCTCTCCTCATGCTCATCTTCTGGCTATTTATAAATTAAACTCCACTATCACAGCATTCACTAGCTTCCCTGAAAGAGGGTCTAAATTTGCACAATAAAATGCTGAAGTTGCACAAACACTCCCTACATTGGAAAAACAAAACAAAAAAATCCCATCTCAGAAACAGCAGAGTTACTGTGGATATTTGAAGTATTTCCACTTGGGGCTATTCTAAGTATCACCAGTTGATGCAGCCATTTTGGACTTTCAGTAGGCATGAGGGCACAAGCTAGCTTACTGAGAATCGTTTGCACATATGATGATAAAGTCCTGGCTTGCAATATATTGGAAGAGCAATCACCACCAGTAGGCAGTTTAGCTTTCTGCGGCTTCAGAAAGCCTGTGCATAAGTAAGCGACTGGAGGCTGAAAATCCCTAGGCATCTTATAGCCATACTCTGTCAGAAATAAGCCCTAGGGGCCAGATCCTCAGGTATAAGTCATCATATTCCCACTGCCTATGGGAAGTCCTTCTAATTCACACCAGCTGAGGAATCAGCTTTTATACACATAGCCTCCATAATTCTCTTCCTATGATACCTCGAATAAAATGAGAATAATAAAAACTACAAGTGTATGAGAGCGTGAAAAGGAAGTGAGTCCTGCTCTGTCTCCTACGCGTAAGAACCTGAAAAAGGCAGAGCTTGGAATAGTGGCTTCAGATCCACACTGATTCACAGAGCAAAACCTGGCCGAGGTGACCTCCAGAATGAGGACACGACTCTTGGTCTGTTTCCTTATCTCTGTTAGGCTTTCTTCCTGACCTTGGGTAAGTTGATTAACCTTTCTTTTCTAAGTCTCTCTAACTGTGGTATGACTCTGTACCTCCCGTAGAGGTTGTGGTGCTTAATTGGCCAGTGTCTCTCAAATACTTGAAGTGCTTCGGATGAAATATGTTGTGCAAGAGAAATAATTGAAGTCAATGGAGCTGTGACAACTGACACTAGCCGAGGATCTTCCCCCTGGTGTTTAATAGGATCAGAAGGAGGCTTAGTTGAAATGACAGGAAGCCAGAGAGACATTTGGTGGTAATAAGATCATAAATGAGTCAAAGGGGTTACTATTTGCTGTGGTAATACCAACCATTTTTCATCCTCCAGGCACTCTATCAACATCCATTAATTCTCAGACCCCCCCTTAAACAGAGATCTGTAATATGTCCCCCATTATACAGATAAGAAAAATCAGGCAGACGGGTGATGTGACTTATCCAACAGAACAAGATGTGAGAAATCAAATTTGGGCCCCTGGCTCCTAAGCCTTTTGTCAGGGCTCCCTTTCCACCACTCTGCTGTTACCTATATATTTCCTTATCTTTCTGCTTCAATTATGAAAGCCCATCTCCTGCTCCTTTCTCTGCAAGCATCCCTGCCTAATTCCCTGTTAGATACTGCTCAGATGCTCTTCCATAAACTTCTCAAAGCTTGCAGAGAGCGAAGCTGAGGGGAATGTTGCTGGGCTGAGCAGCTCTCCTTCTCTCAACAGCCACTTTCCCCAAGCATCGAGGAAGAAGTATTTGCCCTTGCAAATCTTTTTCATTGTTCACTATCAGTCCCACACAGCACCTGGCTGCTCCACTGCAACCTCTCCTCTCAGAAGCAGTTCTTACTAGAATATGCCGGGACAGGGTCTGTCACTTCAGACTGGCTATTGCTCATCGCAGGAAGAAATTCGTGACCTCCTTAAGTCCCTAGGACAAATTATTGTTGTAACTCCAGCTCTCGAAGATGCCTGCTGCTAGAGGATGCAAGGCTGAGGTTATGTAAGTGTGCTGGCCAAGTCCAGTTGGTTGCAGGGAGCCCAAGCACAGCTGCTCTGCTCTGCTCTGCTTCCACCCGCCCCTGCAGTGGGTGCCAGGCCAGGCTTTTGGGTGCTCAGCCTGAAAAACAGCCTCAAAGAGAGTCTCCACAGATTCTGCATAGAGAGAATGTATGTATTTGAAACAGTAACCTACTTAAAAATATGAAAGTATCAGAGTGTGCCTGGATGCTGCTGTGCTGAAGTGTCCCAGCAGATGGAAGAGTAACATGAAATGGGACAAATTATTCAACTGTTACAAGTTGTAAATCTGCAACAATCCCAGAGAATGCAGTTTACTTTATAATAAAGACTTCCACTGCTGCTTACAACCACCATGATACAGCAATATTTGGGGTAATTACTTTTGAATGTCAGAGGGGTTTTGGGGTTTTTGGGGTTTTTTTTTTTTGTTTGGTTGTTTGTTGTTTATTTTGGTTTGGTTTTTGTTCATTTTCTTTTAAGTGGTATACCCTAGATTTACACTCAGAGTTTGGAAAGCAGAGCTTTGGCTACAGTAGCTCTACTTAAACAATAGCCCAAAATAAAACACTACCCAATCAAATCTCAGCACTTACTTTTGATAACACCACAACAAGTCACATTTGCACATGTTATTTCCTGGCTATCTACAGCAGTCTTGGCACAAGGGAAGCAGGCTTTTTTTTCTCTTTAGAAACCAAACAAAACCATTTTAATTGCAGTAAGAGTGCAAATTTTGGTCTGGATTAAGTTTGAGAGAATAAGGAAGTCAAATGAGTATGTGTGACTGGATAATAATTTTTTTTTTTTAAGCTTTTTACAGAACAGAAAGGTAGAGAAGGATGCATATTTGCACTTGCTGACATTTGCCTGCTTTGATGGTGACATTGCACTTCAGGTGTATCTCTTTTATATATGAAGAGAGACAGCACATCAGATGCACAAACTGTAAAGTTCTATCTAGATGAGATGGCAGTCACACTCACCCAAAAAATTCTGTGACAAAAAGGCATTATTATTTCTGTCCTCTTCTGTGCTCTTTGCTTACTAAAATGTAAAATTCTAGACATTTGATTCAGACATTAGGTTCTTAATACACTGAGTATCATTTGTTACCACACAGGGGAACTCCCTGATGAAAGTTGAACTCAAAGCCAACAGATAGCGTTCAGCTAGAAGGGATTCTGACACTGACTCCCTGTATAACCTTAGGAGACTCTCTTATTTCTTGTGTTCCTCCACTGGGAGCTATTAGAGTCAATTCATTAACATGCATACATATGCTTCAAGACCAGCAGACAGAAAGTCTTAAAGAAAAAGCAATATTGTCATAGATATACATTAAATTACCTTAATAAAGTGAATGCTATGCTATCTTTAGTTACAAAGTAGAAAAAAAAAAAAAAAGGTCGGCAGGCAGAGTCACACTATCTGATATCTAACACAGTAGGGAGATCTGTGACAAGTAGATGAGCAGATTCACAACAGCTGAAACTTCAGAGGCTCTGCACAAAACTACAGGTGAAAGCAATGACATGTTTCATTTAGAGGCTTGCTCAGAGCTCATCTCCTAATACTGTTTGTCTGAAAAAACAGAAGAGAGAGAAGGTAGCAATTACCATTGGGGAAAACATAAAAGATGACTGCTGTGTGTGTACCAGGCATTGGGGAAAATTACTACTTTGTCTTTAGCACAGAGATGAGATTCTCCCTGCAGCCAAACAGAAGCTACACTGTAAATGTGAAGTCCAGGCATATTCAACAAAAAAGGCCAGAAATTCAACTGGATCAGAAACAGAGCCATTCATGAGCTTTTTTGGACTGAGAGGTTTTGCTAACAGTCTAGACTGCAGACAGCAGCTCACCAGTCACCTAGAAGAGGTGGCAGTGCCATCCTGGTTTTGGGAGCTCTAGCAGGTTAGTGATGGGAATTACCCAGGAAGATAATGGGAAGCTGAGCAGTCACGAGCACAAGGGAGGTAGTCTCATTTGGCACTGGGCTTTTTGCATATATTTAGATGAAGGATAGCCCTGTGCTGCCAAATAGAGAGAAAGTACTTTCCAGTTTGGGAATAGATTCCAGGATTTTCCTTTTCCTTGGCAGCACTGATCTCGAATGGCCTATTATGATCCAGTGGGCATATCCCAAACAAAATGATGCCTTATTGGGTACATGAGCTTTTCACACTTATGCCTGGATTTCTTTCTATAACTGCTGGCTTGCAGGGAAAGACCTTGATAGCCACAAAAAAAAGAAAAAAAAAAAAAAGAAAAAGAAAAAGAAAAAGAAATGCAGCACAAAAGCCCAAGGGAAATGGGGCTAGACTGTAATGAGAAAAAGGAATAAATAAATGGGAAGCGGTGCACAAGCAGCACTTAAGTCTGTGTGAGGTTAACACTAACCACTTACTCCAAGCTAAATAAATGCTGCCTGGGGATTGCGATTAGAGCAGGCAGCTCAAGGGAGGCAGCAGCTCCTCAAAGCTGGAGCCAGGAGGAAGCTCTGGGAGCTTGGCAGCCTGGTGCACATTTTGAGCACTAGCCCCATCTGACCAAAGGGAACACGTTATCTGCAATAAGGGTGAAAGCACTCCACTTCCCCTACCACATCTATCTAATGCAGTGCCATCACACTGCCAGGCTGTGGAGAGATGTCGTGTCATTCTGTCACATTACAGTCAGGGAGTCTCAGTGTGACTGGAGAAGTCACGTGTCCTGTCCAAACTGACCACCTCGTGTAGACAACAGTTTGAAATGCCTCCTTCCCACTTCGCAGTCCCAGCTCAGAGACAAATGAGCAGGCAGTCAAATGCAGATCAAAATCCTCTTCTGAATACTCTGCCTCTTCTAACACTTCTGCTTTTTCAGAAGCAGGTATTGGATAAGACTGCTCAGGCACAGCCCACCATCAGAAGCGGCAGCCAAATTATTAATTTACTTGTTCTCATTCTTATTACATTCTACCTCCAGGTACGTAATCAGGCTTTTATTCACCTAACTGCTTTATCCTCTAATAAGCTATTCATCTGAAGAGTTTTCACTGCAGGATTTCTACTGTAATGATCTTTTTTGTTGTGTTAGAGAAGGAATTCACTGCTTCAGTGCAACGCTTTTGCTCATTAAAAATAATTTCTCAGTGAGTTTGGTTGCAGTAGCTCTTCAGTCATATTAGAGGCCCTGTTGCAGCATTAGCTCCAGAGAACATGCTAAAGACCAGCAGGGAGAATGAAAGGGAGGAGAGAAAACAAGCTGGAAGGGCAAGACAGATTGCTGGCAAATTATAAGCAAGCCTAGACATGCTGCTGCCCACTGGGGTACTGATTCGTGCAGCCCTGGGAAATGTGTTTGACCGTAAAGTCAGACTGTACCCTCATGAGAATTTCTCCCCTACTTCCAAACACAGTTCTCTGTATTTTCTCTCTTGCCTCGCTCTCTTCCCTGCTCCCTTCCCCCTTACACCACTGTTGGCTTCTTTCCTTTACTACCACATCTTCTGTGCTCACTAGAGACGCTGTGAAGCTTGCTTTCCAAGCATAGACTCTTTCCAATTTTTAGGGAAATTTGGTACAGAGAGAGTCTGTAGTTTATAGCGACAAATTCACTAACACAAGCACATCACCCTGGAGAGATGGCATGTTTAGCTGCCAGTGAGTTTACTTCAGCTCCTTTGCTTTTGGAGCAGGCACCTTCCTCATCAGAAAGTTTTGTGTGTGCGGTGTGGGGCAGGCCTGCAGCAGCCTCCTCTGTTACAGTATGTAACATAAATTGACAACTTTCAGTGTAGCTCCCTGTTTTCACATAAATAAGAGAGCTGGCACAGTCTGGAGGTAAAGAAAGATTATTTCAAGATGCAAAGCATATTAATCTCCCCTCTAGTGACTTAAGCACAGGTACCAGTCAATGATCTATTTCTAATATACCACGTAAATAATGAGTCACATTATTCAGTGAAGCATCAGCTCAGACAAATACAAGAAGCAGCAATGCACTATTCATTCAGTGGGCCAATTTCACCTCTGATGTAAGTCAAAAGCCTTCCTGAGGCTCTTCCTCAGCTGAATACAGCTTTGTTTTAAAAAAACAACACAGAGTCCCTTAGCGTAAAAGTGCCGATTGCTTCAGGGAATTCATGACTACAATGACATCTACTTCTCTTTAAGTAAACATGTCTTTCCTATGTCTCCTGGACATAGGAAAAATAATGTAACTGGTCACTGTTCAGCCTAAGCAAATGTACTAAAAGATCCAACAAGAAACTGCTTTTCTTGTTTAGAGAGGGAATATTGCTCTAACCTAAAGAGTCAATATGCCGGACACCTCACTGTCTGAGGTGAAACTAGAGACATAGAAGCCACTGGGATTATCCTGCAGGGGGACAACCTGTGCTGCAGGAGGAATGAACTAGTTGAGACTTTCCAGACCTTTTCCACATTTAATCTTATTGGAAAGAGCTGTCCTGGTCACTATGGCCAAGTAATCTCCTAGGAAGACAAGGGAATACAAATTTGGGCCTCCAGGCTCCAGGGGCTTGTGTCAATGTTCACTACCGCCTGCTTCGTTCCTCTGCTGCATCTCAGGAGTCCTTTGATTCATTTCTAGCTTCCTGCTTCTGGCACTGGTGGGTGAGAAAAGGCTTTTCCAGCTGCTTTAAAGCCCTGGGGAAATTCTGGAGTCTGTTTTAGCTCTAGTATCTGTTCAACTGGTATAATTCGGTTGTTTCAGGATGGATGAAGCAAGAACTGACAAACGGGTATCCATGAGTTACTGAAAGGAGAAAATGCAAACAAAATCTAAGACTTGAAGTTACAATCTTAAACACTCCCCTCTCTTCCAAAAATCTCATCTGTAACATGTCAGCTCAACAGCTGATGTGGGAGTACAAGACATATTGGAAGACTGACTGTCCTCCTCAGACTGGTCCAAGGGTGATGATGATAATGCTTAGAAAGCATCTTTCACCAGGAAGGGGAAGACGTATTTTTTCCATTCAACAAAAGATGGAATTAAAGCAAAGAGAATGTGAAATGAGGAGGCCAGCATCAAACCGCAAGCAGAGGCTGAACTAAAAATATAAACAGATCTTCTAGGTGACAGGCCAGTACCCTCTCCCAGAAGGTGTGCTTTATAAAGTACTTAAAAGAAAAATCTGTAGACTGTTAGATAGAAAAGACATTCCCACAGGACTGTGGAAAAAAGTCAGGGAGGACGCACTGGAAATCTCTTTTCCTAAACAATTAAGTGGAACTAGTGCTAGCCCTTGTATATGCAAGAGTATATGAATACCTTGAAAGAAACAACCATGAACTGGTAGCACTCATGTAAGAAAGCCTCATAAGCCACTCTGTCACTCTTACCTATCCTTTACTGATTGCAATACATGGCTTCTAGCAAGACATGCCAAGAACAAACAAGTTACCAGCATACTGGAGTAACCATTGCACACTGGCCAAAATTCAAACTGTCTGACTTTGGTACCTGAGGCAGCATAGTTAACATCACAATCATGCTGGCCAGGACTCAGCCATCCTCACGTAGGCCACTACATTTGAGAGAGTCACTGAGATTCCCTTCAGAGTCAATGGGGCCATTTCCAATGCTGAATCCAGCCAGTGTCTTTTAGATGTCCATTTTAGAAAAAGTGGAGATAACAAGTGCACATACCCCCACACTAAACCTCAGGCTGGAAATCCAAATTTGAATGCATATCAGCAAACAGATACATATACATCCTTTACTGCAGAGTCTCAGTCAAATATATGAGAACTGAGGATTCAGACAGATGTATGTAAAATTCAAGCAGTAAGAGCTAGAATGAAGGTCATAGGAAGTGCTCTGTAGTGTCAAAGGGAAGCTTGTGTGCCACAAAGCCCAGCAATGGTAACATACTCCTTCAGATACATTCCCCTGTATTGGTGCATACTACCAAGGAGAAAAATGGTAGAGACTCCATATTGTGCTCCACCAGGACGTTTGCCACCAAATTTAGAGTTCACACAACACAGTTAATGCAATAGGTCACCATAGAGGCTGGTTATTAAGTTAAATTCCATGACCGCAAATCAAGACTAATTCCAACAAGAGAACATTAGAACTCCAGGACACAAACTTAAGCCAGTATGAATTTTAAGCCAGTATTGACACTGAGTGCAGGAGCTTAGTTTGGCAAGCCCAGCTCTTTCTCATGAATTCAATGAAGATAAGGCTGTTAGCAATGACTAATCAGAACAGTCTCTTAGGAAAAAGGAGAGTTTAATCACCTTAGTGTACTATTCAGTGACTTGCCGAGACATACCACACACTGAAAGATACG